>JBAMJV010006887.1:10000-77232 GCA_037951105.1 Echinarachnius parma | reverse complement strand
CTGGAATTCCCCTACAATTAATTATGTCACATATTTACATTTACCATGGTACCAAGTAACCAACAAAATAACAATATATATTATTTACAGAGGAATAAACATTGCACATACAAGCATTTCATTTCTAACATACATAATTTATACTACTACTGAAATATCTTTCTTGAGAGACAATTGAGAGGCAAATGTATCATTTTATCGTGCATAATAAAAACAAAACATTCAGCAAGTTCTGAATGAAGAATATTTCAGTCAACTCGGTTAATTGAAACTGTTCTACATTAAAAGTAATTTAAAAGTGTTTTGTTAAAATCCTTCCCGTGACAAGGTTGGCGCTTAAAGTGGCGCCTATCTCCGATGTATTAGCCCTAGACCACACCTCTTACGTAATGAAAGCTACAGCCCTCTCGTATCTCCGTGTGTTTTACTTTTCATTATCCTATCCTATCTATAATTGCCGAGCGCCTGGCTACAAGGCAGAAAGTATAATTTTGGTGTCTTTGGTATGACCCGGTCTGGGTTCGAATCCGGGAGCTCCCGAACATGAGGCTGACACTCTTACCGTAAGCATGGTAAGCGAGTGCTATATACATGATATAAATGGTATCTAATGTTCTGCCGTCGATGAGAACATTCTGATAGAAATGTTGAGCGACAAGTGGGTCCTTATTTAGACCACTCCTACAATAAAGACTGTCTACGTGATACACCGTACACCTCCTTATCAAGTTATTCTTCAGCACGGACCCCTTTAAGGATTAAAATATCTACAGTCAAGCAATTCCGAGGGCTCGGGTTCAATTTCCAGTGAGGGAAGCACGGCAAAATAAATGTCATTTGCTCATTTTCATTTATATATCATAAGTTTTCTCTCTGCTAGATTTTACTTAAAAAGAGCATCTCTTTCTTGAAGGATGAGTGGGTCCTGTTTAGGGCGATCAACACCCTTGCAAGAAGTACTTTGCACGTGGTGCACCTTGCATTTATCTTTAAAGTTGTACTTTGCCATGGAAACATTGCAATATTACAGTATCTACGTAATAGCAATCTGAAGGTCCGGGTTCAATTCCCAGTGACGGAAGTCTTTCCTAATTTGTATTTAAATATTATTTATATCCTGGTAAGTTTTCTCTATGCTTGACTTTACTTTGTACAAAAAAGGCTGCATCACTTTGGTGGTCAAGGAACCACCCACATATCCAAGTGTATTTGTTATCCTTCATGATTGTACATATGAGGAGCTTAGTTACAAAAGGCGCTAAATCCACTTTCCCAAAAAAAATGAGTAAACGATATCAGTACATTTACAAGCTACGTAGGCTTCTAGAAATGTTAGAACAAATAACACACTCCAAATCCAAATATGGAACGTTCCATTTTCAAATTCCAATAGGCATGTGTACAAAATTGGACAAAGAAACCTGTTTGTATTGTTGAAAAGGTGGATTTAGCGCCTTTTGAAATTAAGCTCTTCACATTCTGACTAGCACGAGCATTGAGAATGGTTTGTGGGATGGACAGACATAAGAACTTTCTAGCTCAGTTGGTAGAGCACCAGCCTAGCAATCTGGAGGTCTCAGATTCGATTCCCAGGGAAGCCCAATTTTCTTTACTCAATTATCAAATATTTCTGGTCAGTTTTCTCTATGTTTTTATTTATTTTACACAGAAGCTGCATCACTTTGGTGCTTCCGACTAGCACGAGCATTGTAAAGGGTGCCTGGAATGGGCAGCCTTATCAGCTTTCTAGCTTAGTTGGTTAAGCACCGGTCTAGAAATCCTGCTCATGTTCATTTATAATGATTATTACATCATAAAATGTTATTCACCTTATGCCAGAGCTTAATGGGTCAAGTATACCATGTATACTATACTATTGAGAGAAAAACAATCAAGCGCTGCATCAATGTCATCCACAACCATTATTATGATTATTCACTGCTGGCCACATCCTGAAGTTCGCCATCCTCATTTCCACCAGTTGGGGCTGGGCTTGGGCTGGGGCTGGGAGGGTACTTTGGCATGAAGAATATTTTCTTCCTGACTCCCTGCTTTGAGATCTGAGGAGTCTGTAGTGCCCTATGTCTGTTGCCTTGCTCGTCTGTTATAGTTCCGCTAAACCCCGTGATGCGCCTTGTTACCTGCCTCAGGAAATTCAAAGAAATTAGTTTTTAGTGTATATTTGGTTAATTCATTATGTCATATTGTATCTGTATTTTTACTGAACGTGCATTGATTATCAACTTGTTGCAATTACATTTTTGTAGGGGGTTTTCTTTTGACCTGTGCTAATAATAATTAATAATTAATAATTATAAATGCTGTTATTCATAACAATGTCGCTTTGTCAAATAACTTTTGTTACCTTCTATCACCAATGTATTATGTGAGTTTCCCTTCCCCCTCCCCCAAACTCAAGACCATCTGTACTAATTCACGCGATCCATGATAGAGTCTGGATCATCAGTATTAGCTTTGAAGAGGCCCGCAACCATGTCATAAATAGTATAATGTTACTTCCCCCTCCTCTCCTGAACTCAGGGCCAACATTATCCTTAATCACTCACGCGATTCATGATGGTGTCTAGGTCATCCATGTGGGCAGCGGAGAGGAGCTCCTCACATAGAGTGGAGATGAAGAGAGACCCTTTGTTTTTGTCACGAAGAGAGTAATATCCTGTATGAATAAAATTGGCAGACCAGATAGAGGGATATTTGAGTATTGGTAATGAGAGTACAGTTTTGGTAAAACTGAATCCTAGCAACCAAAACCTGCACCATCACATTACAAACTAATAGTTATAATTCCACCATGAATTTAAAATTACAAACGACTAAGTAAAAAGCCTGTTATTATTAAAAAAGAGCAGTTAAACCTCAAGAGGGCGCTCTCTAAAAACCCATTGGTTTCAACCATTTGAAATAAAATATTGTGATGTCTTGTTGAAATAGTGTTTAGAGAGATAAACAACAACAATTTAGAAACCTCTTTCGTACAATTTTTAAATGAGGATGCATTGAAAAAAAAATGTAACGGCTGGTTCAAAATTATCGAATAATTGTGGGGACCCACAATTATTACAAATAGTTACGTTTATGGATAATTCAGCCAATTATGAACCGATTTTGATCAAAATTAATAAAGTTTGTTCTGTCATTAAAATTGTATGCTCTTTCAACTTTGACACTCAGTTTTTCATTATCTCACAACAAAATTATTTTGTGTAGCGTCCTTTATACCAAAACTCAACTATCCCTTTAATTGGCATGCCTTAATATCTTCTCAACATATACATGCAGGTACCACATTTGATGATAATTACCCCCAATTGATTCTTGGAAAAGTAATATTACACGCTATGCTTAATAATGAGTCATGTGACCTTTGACATCATGACCCGAAAGGTTATAAAACCAGGTGTCTACACCTTTTTTTTGTCAAGTCCGTAACTTTCCATAAAATTTAATGCAAGAATTCCATGACTTTTCCATGACGTTGAAACATGCTACATAAAATATGATATTTAACTTCTTTCAAGACTTGTAACAAAATTGGTTTTAAAAATCAGTATTTGTATTTAAGTGCTGAATAAATGCAGATATGATATTTGATGACTTTCCATGACCCATGAGATAATTTACAAATTTCCTGAAACACACAAAAGTCAAATTCCATGCCTTTCCGAGTTTGACAGGCCCTGTTTGAACAATGTACACCCTTCGTAAATTGCATTCCCGGTTTACCATGTTTACCCACACTACAGTTTAAGGAATACTCATAACCACAGCTTTAACACTTGGGCAGGCGAACGAGTCAATTTCCATCCACAATTTTGATGAAATTAAAACAATTTTGAAACCCTAAGATTGTGTAACCGGAATTTAAAAAAATACCTAACCAAAATTAATGATCCTCGTATCATTTGTTTCGGTATAAGATTACCTACCTTGTGAAATAAGTTGTTTTTTCACATGTTCGTTTTTAGGAATTATGATCTTCTACTTTTTCGGGGCCACCGGAAATAGTAAGCACCCGGGGGGGTCTGTCCTCATTGAAAGGGGGGTATCATGCGTGACCAAGAAAACGAGTAATTAGGGTGTTTTTTTACGCAAATACTCGTTTAGGGTGCTTTTGGCAAGTCCTTGGTCACGCATGATACCCCCCTTTCTATGAGGACAGACCCCCCCCCCCCCCCCCGGGAGTAAGCATCAACATACCATCAGAGGTGGAATGCGCAATAAACATGTCGGCGTTGTCAGGGAGATCACTATCAGTGACACATTCGTAATTTAATATCTCCGGTCGCTCCTGATGACGACCACTACCATCACTATTATCGGCAGCAGGACAGACCGTCTCCTCGGCCCCCACCTCGAGATGACCCGATGTCGACACGTCGTCCTGGGGACGGTCCAGCGCTAGCGCACTCCTGGTCATCATTGCTGCCAAGAAAGAAGAAAATATTAAATAAATTAAAGAACACTTTAAAGGGATAGTTGAGTTTTGGTAAAGAGAGTACCGTTTTGGTCAAACTGAATTTTAGTAACCAAAACCTGCACCATTACATTACAAACTAATAGTTATAACTCCATCATGCTCGAAAAAAATAGTACATTTCAAACGACTAAGTAAAAAGTCTGTAATCATTCAATACTCTTTTGTAATTTTTTTAAAAAGGGAAGTATTTTCAAAAAAATGTAACGGCTGGTTTAAAATTATCGAATAGTTGTCGGGCCCCACAATTAATACACATAGTTATGTTTATGGATATTTCAGCCGTTTTGGAACCGATTTTGATTAAATAAACATTTGAACCTCAGTTTTCATTATCTCACAAACATTTTTTTTTTCCTGTAGCGCCCTCTATACCAAAACTCAACTATCCCTTTAACATAGAATTAAGGAAAATATTAGTAGATTCAACGAAGACATTAATAGATGAAACTGAGTTTAATGAATAACATATTATTAGTAAAACTTATTTTGAATGAAGAACACATTTATAAACATTGGTAGATTCAACTAAAACATTAATATAAGAGGTTAGTACAGTTCTGATCAAACTGAATTTGATTAAGCAAAACTTGCAAAAACGTACAAACTAATAACTCAACCATGCCCGAAACGTATACAAACATATTGGTTTGAACCATTTATTATGAAAAATTGTGAATGTGATAATTTTTGTGTATATTGTTTCAAAAGAAAACCTCTCATGTATTTTGAGGCATAATTATAGTATTTGTCTTAAATTATCGAATAAATGTGGGTGCCACATATAATTCTGCTGTTTCTGACCAGATTTTTATCAAATAGGGTAGGTGTAGGGAATTGGAGACCGTAGGGAATTGGAGACCACCAAGCTTGAACCCATCACTGTCTGTCCGTGTTGGCTCCAATATTGCTATAGCGCCATCTGTGGCCTTCAACAACACTACTGCATATATCCAATTAATTTCGAAGACTACAATGCGTTCTTTCTCCGAGAAAATTGGCAAAATTTACCAAGATAAGCAATTTTGATCGTAACATTTTGCTCTAATATAAAAACAAAATTTTCACTGAATGTTGTGGTGTATGCAGATATTTAGGGGTTGCTCTTAAAAAGTAGTTTTAAAAGGAAGTTTATGAAGTGTGCCAACCATCACAGAAAAATTATGGCCATTGTGTGTTGTGAATGGGTGTTGCAATGCACATTATGAATGGTGTCTGATCAGAAATGTGTGTAGGCAATGGGGGACACCAGGTCCAAGATGGGGGTCTTTTGTTGTTCATTTCATGTTGAAAGGCGCTATCATGAAACATATTTGGTTGTTCGTGTCACCATTCTAATTTGAATGCATTTCATTTTAAGAAGTTGTTTCTATGCTGTGAGTTTGATCAATGTAAAAGTCACATTGCCAGAACATTATTCTGAAAGTATTTAAACATAATTTAAAGCACCTTTGTTACTGTAAAAAAAAACTACAGAAATATTTTGGGCCACATTGTTTTAAAATCGTTTCAAAATTACAGTAAGTTCATTGGCTGCATGTATCTCTTTCAAAAAGTGTTTGAACTAACTATAACAATCCCATTTTCATTCAAATTGTATTTAAAATGTCTTGATTTGTAACTGTCCCTTATTACCTACACATGTAGGTAATGAGAGACCTTTGGTGATGACGTCATTAACCATTGTTATCTTATTAATCAGTTACATCATGACCACAATTTTGTTACCAAATAAAGAGAAGAAGTTACTGAAGAGAATACAAAACTTTCTGTATGTGTAACATTTTTCATGTTTATGTAAATTATGCAAATGTGCTTAAGGGTCTCCAATTCCCCACACCTACCCTAAAGTTTGTTTCATCTGTACAATCACGTGCTCTTACAAATATTACCCTTGGTTTTTCATTAACACACACATTAATTATTTCTTGAAGCGCCCTCTAAACCGAAAATAAACTTTCCTTTTTATAGATGAAACTTATTTTGGAATGACGGCGTCTTCAACACTTTGCCGAAGCTCACAAATGTGGTTAATGTGTGTTAACCACTGTTTTGATAACTATGGAGCATCATTTGTAAACTAATGAAGAATGATTCACACTTGGTATTCTTTATTAATGATGAAGCTTTACACATTTTCTTAAGACACCGATCTATGAACGTAAATGTATATGTTCTTACATGATTTTTATCATGGTGCCACTGGTTAGCAATATTAATTTTATCATTATCATTATTATTATTATTATTTTTGTTATTATTATGTATTATTTATTCCCACTAGAAGTGGTATAGTAAAACTCCAGTGTAATGTTTGTGGGGGTTATTGTATGGGGGGTAATCGTCCGGGGGGGGGGGGTTAATTGTCCGGAGGGATAGTTTTCCGGGGGGGGGGGGGGTAATTGTCTTGGGGGGGGGGGGTAGTTGTCCAAAGGGTAATTGGCTTGGGGGTAATTATCTTGGGGGGGTAATTGTCTTGGGGGTAGTTGTTCTGGGGGTAATGATCTTGGGGGTAATCATCGGGGGTAATTGTCCGGGGGTCATTGTCCAGGGGGTCCAACAAAGTAACTTGCTCCCTTTAAAGTTGTTGATATATGCGTATGTTCTTATGCAAATGTTTGTTTTCAGCAGCTTGAATCGATTTGAAAACACTCACTTCCCCGACAAGCCTGGACGAAGATGATTTTCGGTTTGTCGCGCAGCGCGTGGCAGTTCCGCCCGGAGAACTTGGTCTGGATGTCCTTGATCATGACGACTTCCCTGTCGATGCCGTAGATGCCCCGCTCCTCGCCGTGACTCATGAGAACGATCACGACAGAGCTATGCTCCTCCGGCCCGTCCTCGTTGATTCTGGCCACCACGTTATCCAATATGGTGTGAATTCCCTGTCATAAAAGTAATGATCATGATTATGATAATGATGACGATGATGATAATGATGATGATGATGATGATGGTGATGATGATGGCAATGGTGATAATAATAACAGAGTGATAATAAAAATATCAATAATAACTGTAATGATCAAAGTATTAATAATAAAGGATAATGAATAATATATAAATAATTAGTATATAGAAGTCGTAGTAATTGTAGTAGTCGTAGTAGTAGTAGTAGTAGTAGTAGTAGTAGTAGTAGTAGTAGTAGTAGTAGTAGTAGTAGTAGTAATAGTAGTAGTAGTAGCAGTAGATGTAAAAGTAATAGTAGTATATATTCTTACATTTGCATCCATGTTTTCTCGAGGGATCGCTTCATATCCAATCTGCTCCAGCACATGTTTCACATTGACAAAATCGACATCCGACCCGTGTCGCTTCGTGGGGAAGTCATAGTTATTGATAATCACTGCAAGTCCTTTCTGTTTGGAACGATGCATGACATAACTCTGCAAGAAGATCACAATGAAGAAAGGATAGTTAAGTGAATTGTTGTTTAAAGCGGCAGTACAGTTTTGGTAAGGCTGAGTTTTAGTAACCAAAACCTGCACAATAACGTTACAAACTAATAGTTATAACTCAACCATGCTCGGAATTATGCTAAAAAGCCTGTTATCATTACAAAATAGCCATTAAAACACACAAGCATTGGGTTTAACCATTTGTCATACAAAATTATGTATGTGATATTTTGTTGAACTAATGAGTAAATAAACAGATCATCAACAACTATTTAAAAACCTCTTTTAAAACTTTTTGAATAAGTGTAAGCATTTTTTTTACTAAAAAATCATGGAATAAATTCCGATCGAATATTGATATTAGAGCTGTTTCTGGGCCAATTTTGATCAAATAAAGTTTATTCTACCATTCAAATTGTATGCTCATTCAGATTTTAAACTGATTTTTTCTTTATCTCACAAAAAAATATTTTGTGCAGCACCCTTTATACCAAAACTTAAAGTTATAGTTGAGCTTTGGTAGAGAGGGCGCTAGACTACTTATTTTTTTTGTAAGGTAATGAAAAACTGAGTGTCAAATTTGAAAGAGCATAATATTTAAATAATAAAATCATATTTGTTTGATCAAAATCGGTTCAGAGACGGCTGAAATATCCATAAATATAACAATTTGTAATAAACCTGGGGCCCCAGGTTTATTAGAGAATTTTTAACCAGCCGTTACAAATTTTTTTTAAATGCTTCCTCTTTTCAAAAAGTTACAAAATAGGTATTTAAATAGTTGTTGGTTTTTTCTCTATCTAATCACTATTTCAACAAAGTATCACATGCACAATATTTTATTCAAAATGGTTGAAACCGATGAGTGTTTAGAGAGAGCCCTCTTACGTTGTAACGGCTCTTTTTAAATGATAACATGATCTTTACTACGTCATTTGTAATTTTGTGTTCCTTTCTAGTTATAACTATTAGTTTGTAATGTAATGATGCAGGTTTTGGTTACTAAAATTCAGTTTCACCAAAACTGTACTCTCCTTACCAGAACTCAACTATCCCTTTAACCTCTTTTGAAACTTTTCGAAAAAATGTAAGCATACTTTTTAGTTCTAAAATAAAATGGAATAAATTCCGCTCGGATATGTTTATTGATATTTCAGCCGTTTCCGAACCAATTTTGATCAAAAAAGTTTATTGTGTTATTAAAATTGTATGCCCTTCCAGCTTTTATACTCAGTTTTTCATTAAATCACTATGCAGCGCCCTCTATTACCAAAAGACTGAACTAACCAAAGCAAAATTTGTGCAGCGCCCTCTATACCAAAACTGAACTTCCCCTTTAAGGTCGTTTTCTGTGGACTTGGACTTAATCCTTCGACTTAAATTATGAAGTTATCAAGTAATATGACCTTAATAATTTGACAAATTTTGATAAATTGGATATTTTCGCAAATTTAGGAAATTGTTAACTAGTAAAAAAAGATGACGTTTTCCTTTTGCATGAATCTTTACGTTGTATATACCATTATGTTAACAACAAGGATATAATATATACATGTACTTTATGTGTGTACTTTAATTCACAGTGGATTTGAATGTTGCAACAATATAATCGCTTTGTATTCTAACCCTAAGGCTCATCTCCTGCCTTGTTCGCATATCATTATTGGTAGCAGTATAGTAATGATAGTAGTTGTATGTATTTGTCCAAAAAGCATAGTACAGTGTACAATACAAAACAACTATTAACATATATTTAAATTAAACGAAAATACAGGTTACAACTGAGACAAGGAAAATGGGGAGAAGCAGTATGTGGGCAAATATATGTGTCATATATAAGTTTTATAATTAATGCTTCCACTTTTTGAGATTTTTGAAATAGTTGTTGATGATCTCTCTATGTATTCATTATTTTAACAAAACATCACATGCATATATTGTACATGAAAAGTGGTCGAAACCAATGCTTTTTTAGGGGGCGCCCTCTTGTGTGTTAATGGCTCTTTTTGAATGATAAAAGGCTTTTTACTTAATCGTTTGTAATTTTCTATACCTTTCGAGCATGGTGGAGTTATATCTATTCGTTTGTAATGTTATTGTGCAGATTTTGGTTACTAAAGCTCAGCCCCACAAAAACGGTACTACCCCTTTAAGCAATCGTAACGATCGTTCTTAAAATCAATATATAATCAATATATAACTGGTAAAGAGAGTACAGTTTTGATCAAATTGAATTTTAGTAACCAAAAACTGCACCATTATATTACAATCTAAGAGTTATATAACTCTATCATGCTCGAGAGGAAGGACATTTACAAATGACTAAGTGAAAAGCCTATTATCATTCAAAAAGAGCTGTTAAAACTCGAAAGGGCGCTTTCTAAAAACTAAATTTTAATGGGTTTCAACCATTTAAAATTAAATATTGTGCAAGTGATGTTTTTTTTCTTTTTTAATAGTGATAAGATAGACAGATAATCATCATTTATTTAAAAGCCTCTTTGGTAAAAAGAGTAAGCATTAAAAAAAAATTATCGGCTCGTTCAAAATTATCGAATAATTGTGGTGCCCACACAATTATTACAAATGGTTATGTTTATGGATATTTCAGTTATTTCTCAAGCGTTTATGATCAAATGAAGTTTGTTCTGTCATTACAATTGTATGCTCTTTCAAATTTGACCTCAGTTTGTTTTATTATATCACAGCAAATAGTTTGTGTAGCGCCCTCTCTATACCAAAACTCATCCATCCCTTATTTTTTGTTTTTTTCATGTACGAACAAATCTACAACCATTGAATTTTGACTAGGTGAACTAGTATTTACTACAGTGAAAAAAAGAACTGAAAAAGGATTTTTAAACATTATTTGTCCGTGATCGGAAATGAATGTCATAATTGGCCGGGTAAGAAGTAAGGGGGCTCACTTATTTTCTCACTGAATTCTGCAGACAGTTGAAACAATGTCTAGAATCCCTTCAAATTAAATCATAAATATTTCAACTACGAAGAGAACACTTGAAACAATAAACAGTCTAGATTCATAATCTAAGACTTGGACTATAAAGGAGCCTCATGTACATAACAGGAGAGATATTAAATGTTCATGTCTATATTTGTTTGTATTTCAGATGGAGTTACCTCGTCGGAATCCAACTGCCTCGGTGACGGATTTGCTGGTGAAACTTCTGACGTCACATATAATCCATTTTCATCAGGCCTGATACACGGACGTCCTTCTGTTCGGTATAATAGACATACAAATTAATGTTAATAATAGCACTAACAAACATATTTATTAAGGGAAGAAACTGTTAGTTTGTATACCTGTATCTATTATTCATGACAAAATCATGACCTGTAACAAACGATGATTATTACGCCCAATAGCAGAGTTATAACGAGAATAGTCTGTACCAATAATATATTACAGGGAATACATATTATGATGCAGTAAACTACATGTGCTGTTTTACAACATACAGCATGTACAGGCATACACACGTTCTTGTGACTTTTGAAATATGGTTATTATTTCTTCACAGTCTGACATGAAGTGATGAATATCTCTAAAATACCAAAAATGTTGAATTACCGTGGAACATTTTTTGTCTAGGCTGATTTGTTAAAAATGTCTCGTTTAAGTAATAATAATTATTTATTATTAATTATTCATTTACACAATTTGTTTTTTTAGAATAAAAATAATTGAAATAGGAATGATTGCCGCTGTAATTGTCACTTTCGGTGTTATTGCCTTAACCATTTCCATTGTCACTGACATTGTAAGTCACTATCATTGTCATGTCTTTATCTTCCCATCGCCATTGAAATGTTATTGTTGACTTTTGTTGTTATGTTTTGTCTTGCCATTGTCATTACCATTGTCATGGCATTGTTATTATCATGTTTTATATTGTCGTTGGCATAACCATTGTCTTATTATTTTGTTGCCAATTTGTTGTGTTTTATCAATAATAGTAAATATATTACTCATTGCGGATATACTTGACAAAGTGTTGCAGCGGCACACGAAACGTCGTGATCGTTTAGATTCCTTGTTGACCATACATTGCGAGACAAACGAATATCACTAGCGATATTATTTTCGATTGTTGTGTTTTCATCGTCATTATCGTTGTCGTGTCATTGTTATTGTCATGTTTCTGTCTTGTCATTGCCATGCCATTTATAATGTTGTTATGACATATAATGTCATTGTCATTGCAATTAACAAGTCATTATCATTGCCACTGCATTGACATTGTCACTGAAGCATAATTGTAATATTATATCATTGTCCATGCCATTGTTTATGCCGGGTCATTGTTATTGTCAATGTCATCTCATTGCTTTAGTTGTATTGTCATGTTTCTTTATTTGCCATGGTTGAGCTTGTGTTGAATCTTACCTTCTTCATCTTCCATACGTTGATATGGTCCATATGAACCTTTCAGCAACAGAAAAAAAGAACAATAAACATCAATTTTAGTAGATTAATTTACCTATTGTGTGTTTCTTCTTTTAATTGTTACAATTGATTCCGTAAATTTAGGTTTATTGACGTGGTTTTACTAATCTTTGTCAAATCCTTCTCGTCAACTCTTTGCAATTCACACATGATGACATGTAATATTTGTTTTACATTTTCAGGGATATTTGTTTTTATTTTACAGCATATTTTAGTAGCCCTGTATTTTCCATCAGTATGTTTGATTTTCGAAGTATGGTCACGGTATTGAAGTTCGCGCAGCATCCAACTTGAAGTGCCTCTCTGTTTTGAGCGAGCATGACATGTTTGCCATAAGAATAAAAGAGTTTCGAAAACTGTACAAAATAAATCATACATGGAGTAATCTCCAAACAAAAACATGATCATTATATTTCAGAATATTTTGAATTAACTGGTATGCGAATTACAATGAAAATTGCCTTTTTTTACTTCAAATAAGTGCCATTAAAGTAAGTTATGCGCGCGAACTGCTGCAGTCACACTTGTCTGCTTGTGTAAAGTGACCACCGAATAAGGCTCGGAAAAGGTTATTGTTTTTTTCTCTACAGGAGATCAAATTGTGTTGGCCACTTTTGGCAGGTTGGCTGCTTTAGCCAGGTGGGTGGCTAAAACGGATTTGACTTTACAACATTACAACGTACCCTGATAACCTGGTTGGAAATTCGATCTATTTTGTTGCAGGCTCCGGTGCAGTTCCCAAAAACATATTCCAACACAGTAGACTGCTGCCGTGTTTGTGCAGCATCCCAATACACAAACGATAATGACAATAATTGCACAAGTTGCAAAATCATTGTAACTAGATAGCTAGGAAAGTCAGGAAAGAAAAAAAAATAACATGTGCTGTAGATCAACAAATAAAAGGGTGCCTTATAACTAACATAGATAATTAAACATTAAATGTTAGTCAATAGCTGTAATTTGGCGAACTGGCTTTAATAAGAGCATAATATCCTGTCACTTCTATTCATTTCTGTTACCTCCATGGGTATCACTCATGCTGATCATTTGTTAAATCATCCCTCTGGATCTGGAGGCGGGCTCTTACGGCTTCTTACAGTGTCTGTCACACCGGATAGCGTTAACGGGATCTGACGAAAAAAAAAACACTTTAAATGTGTTCGTATGCGTTAATAACTGTATGTTACTTGTTCGGCAAATGCGGTCCTTGTCAGGCGATTTCCGTTCTATCCTGCGGAATATTTTGTGCAAAAGCAACATTTGAAATATCGCCCGCTGGTTAGTGTTCGCTTGTTGTATGCTGGGCATACGTCTTGTACGGAACTCGTGCGTTCCTCGTCCTGTTCTTATCTGTTAACATCAGTTGCATTTTCCCATAGACGCGGATCTTGGCCGGACAATTACCTGACATGCAGCGGGTGTGCCAGACGTAGACCGCGTTTACCAGAGTACGACTCATAATGGCACTAGTTTAAATAAATTCCCGATTCCCGACCGAGAGTGCAATATTAAATCCGTTTGTCCCCATTTGTAATCATTTGTAAACTATCCGACGGAACATTTTTTTTGTGCATGAAGCAATGGAGACGACTTCACCACCGGATATTTTCATTTCGCAAATTTATATTCGTCGAGGGTCCGTTTAATCATGCACTTGTAGTCCCTTCAAACCAGAATAGAACTGATGGTCCTTGTCAGATATACATCATCAATTCCACACAGGAAAATACAGATTCATACAGTAACATTGTCAAAATCATCATGTGTTACTTGGATCTCTAGTGGTTGTCACATAGCTGTTTTTATTTGTTCTGCCAATATATACTACGCACAAAAAGTTCCGCAATCGAGGTTTGCACATTAATAACTTTTCTATTACGCTATTACCATTCATAAATTTGGTATCATTGGAAAGTGTGAATTCGCCCCTTTACATTGATATAACATTTGCTATGAATATTTTATCATGCAATGTGCATTGCATCCAAATGTATGGCAAAGTCAAAAGTGAAATGTTGCAAAATGCACTTATTTTGTCAACAAAGGGCCTTCCTTTTGTTTGAAGATTAAAACGTGGCTTGAATGTCTTTTACGTTATTACCATTCATAAATTTGGTATCATTGTAACGCGTGGATCCTCCTCTTTACATTGATATAACATTTGCTATGGATATTGTATCATGGAATGTGCAATACATCCGAATGTAGGGCAAAGTAAAAAATGAAATTTTGCAAAGTGCACTGATTTTGTCAACAGTGTGCATTTCTTTTGTTTGAAGATTAAAACGTGGCTTGAATGCATGACCACCTCACCCCCATTCAAGCCAAGGAAGGCACACTGTTGACAAAATCAGTGCATTTTGCAACATTTCACTTTTGACTTTGCTCTACATTTGGATGCAATTCACATTCCATGATAAAATATTCATAGCAAATGTTATACCAATGTAAAGGGGAGAATTTACGCTTTCTAATGATACCAAATGTATGAATGGTAATAGCGAAATAGAAAAGTTATTAATGCGCAAACCTCGAATGCAGAACTTTTTGTGCGAAGTATATATAAGCATGGATCAGCTTTCGTTTTCCGAATTTCTCTTCCGTTATGAAGATATTTATGAATTAAGTGTTCAGATTTATAATTTTCTAGTGGATAATTATAAATTTGTGCAAAGTCAGTGCAATGGGTTACCAAATATCACTTTGCATTTCGGTTATAACTTGATCATTTAACATTAATTTACAGTGGAATTATTACCTGTGGGCATTCAGATCTGATCACATAAATACAAATTGTACCAACCATTGGCCAGTTTTGTACACGTCAAAAAATAAGTTATTAGATTTCTTTAAAATTTCGAATTAGTGTACAAGTAAACTTTTAACATTGTTTGTGGACGATAGATAGACAAACGCACGTACGGGGGAAAACACCAAACAAAATATAATATCAGAAAGTTAATTGCTGGAAACCTATCTCTCTGTTGTGTTTTATTCCCTCTTTGTGTGATACTCCCCCTGAAAAATACATAGTGTGTCGCAAATCCCATCTTTAATGTCAGCACTAATCACATTGTAAACAAAATTGTAAGCAAACTTTGTGACACAATGTATTAAGTGTTGATAGCGTAAAGAAAGCAAATATTGTTCATTTTCCACAGTCTTCAAAATGTGATCCACACTATAAAACACCATTGCCCAAATTCTTATTAGTGGCACAACTTTAGTATGGGATAATGGACTACCAGTAACAAGTTAAACCGTTTTGCACCTGTAGACTCATTGATTGTTGCCATTGGCCACCAGATATATCATAATTGTTTCCTTCCATTTTCTGGTCAATCCCTTTAGTTCTACTTATATGCATTAGGACAGTGGGCCGCTTAAAATTCAAGTTGTAGTATAGTCGATCATCAGCACAATTGCGTCCTGGATCGCCCAGGACATTATATTACTGGTAGGTGTAGGTGAATGGATATACTAGAACTAATAAGACAAGCGGCCCTTTGTCCTATAGCCTACGCAGAACTAGAGGGATTGACAGGATAGTGATAGGAAGCGATTTTAAATAACTGTGGTGGCGAATGGCAACCATCTATGGATCCACACTTGCAATACCGATTCACAGGTTACTGGTAGTTTCTTTTTTAGCCAAGACTAAAGTTGTGCCTCTGATGAGAATTCGGGTGTTTGTTGGTTTGAGGTTTTAGGTAGAACCCTGGACCCTCCCCTAACAATCCTAGAGCGTTTTCTGGCGCCACTGCTGACACAAAATATGTTCATTCTTACCGGTGGTACATTAGAGATGAGTACCATAATGACACAGTAGAAAGTAACAATCGGAACAGCCGATAAATCAATCATCGACATCACCAAGTACCCTTTGATCTGTGATTGAAACAAAAAAAGACATTAAATTAAGACAACTATACCAGTCACACAACGTCGGTAAACCGTGCACGCTCTAATAGGCCCAAAACGGCCCACATATATGGGATACAGTATCGTTTCCATCACGCAAAGCGATGTCCACCGTGTTAAAGGGACTAAGTAACATTGTCCAAATCCTAGAAATTTCATTTGAATTCTAGCGGTTCCCCATGCCTTGTTGTATTCGTATTGACAATAAAATCATGGGACAGGTTCTGGTTTTTCAAATTTCCCTTTCGTTACAAAGATATTTATGATTGAAGTGTTCAGATAATAAAAACTCCGTTGGAGTTTTGAAACCGTGTACAAAGTGAGTGCAGTGAGTTAGTGAATATCACTTTGCATTTTTGCTCATAACTCGGCCATGCAACGTCCATTTGACTTGAAATTTTCACACAATACCCTGTGGACATATGAGATAACAACAATATACATTGCATCACTTTTTGCACATGTCAACAAAGTTACTAGATCCCTTTAAACCAATGTAAAAAATCTGCGAGATTGAAATCTATGTAAATATGTTAAATGGGATAGTACATTTTTGGTAGAGCTGAGCTTAAGTTAACAAAACCTGCACAATAACATAACAAACTAATAGTTTTTCACTCCACCATGCTCGAAAGGTACAGAATATTACAAACGACTATGTAAAAAGCCTGTTATCATTTAAAAAAGAACCATTAAAACACAAGGGGACGCTTTCTAAAAACATTGGTTTGAACCATTTTTCATTTGTTGAAATGATGATTATATAAAGAGATCACCAATAACTATTTGAAATTTTATTTTGAACATTTTTGAAAAGGTTTAAGCATTTTTCATATTTTTTGAAAAGCACCTAATAAATTTGGGGCCCAGATTTTTTCAGACTGGATATATTGATTTGCACTCAGTTTTTCATTATCTCACAAAAACAATCGTGCAGCGCCCTTTTTACCAAAACTAGACTACCCCTTTAAGCTTATCGAAAATGGCCTGGATCGATTTTCTTTCAAATGCCCATACATTAAGATCAATAATGTAACTTTGGTCAGCTAATTAATCAAGGACATGGAGCCTGGCCAAATTGAGATAATTGGCTCTAAATACATACAAATAACTTGAATTGTAGAAATAGTGTTATTTCTAAAAATCTCATTCGTATGGGCTCGAAATGAGACATTTAAAATAACTCGCAGTACTTTCGTTTGATGAAGTAGAACTTTATTCTAATATATAGATGGGTATTGCCCCATCCAAGTATAATATAGCGTAATAAAACATCGAGGACGGGAAATGATACTCTATTCAATACTCCAATGTTTCAAGAAATCACTAGACTTATATTATTAACGTGGGGGATCAAGAAAAAATGTCGTCTATAGTTAATCCAAGGAATTTAATTGGTTCAACTTATTTAATGTTACTATTATTAAATAAAATGTTATGAGGTAAATGTTTAAAAGTATTACTAAATAGCATATACTTATTTTTTTTGTAAATTAAATGATAATTCATTTGCATTTATCCAGTTATGTAATGTTTTCCAATTTCATATTCGTTTGGGTCAGAGTGAGATAAAACAAAAATTAGATTCGTCAAAGAATAAATTAGATGAAAGACATTCAGAGGAGTTCTGAAAGTCATTTATATATATATAAAATAAATAAACCGAAAACCAAAAAACTACCACCTTAAACAACTGCTCATAATAATACATAACCGGTAATTGTTTCAAGATGCCATCTGACCACAATATGTGTACTTGACTTAAAGGTATGGTGACAAGAAAACTGCCTCCAAATTGTGTTTTACTGTATCTAAGGTAGATTTTCATGAAGATTACTAATACAAACATAATTTCCTCGTGGGAAAACCCGGTTTTACAAACAAGTCATAGGCTCTGTATGTAAACCATGCACATTCCTCCGTGTTGCGGTCTGCTTGTGATGTCATGAATCGGGTGGCGCGTGCGCACATTCCAGCTCTGCTATCAATGCTATAAATTTGAAAAAAAAGAGTGTGTTATATCAATAAAGGCACATATTTAAAGCTATAAACCTGAATCAAAGCCGGGATTTCCCCCTTCCTTTAAGCCGTCCACACCATCGCTGGGATGTGTGATGACTTCGATTTCACAATGGCTTGCCACGCATTCCTGTCCTCTGTCAGTATTTTGGCATTGGCCAGGGAGTCAAGGTGTCTGTTGATACAGTCTGCATTGATATAGTCAATCCATCTTTTTGCTGGTCTTCCCCTTGGGCGTTTACCATGTATATTTCCATTTAGCATGTTTAGTAGAATGTACGGGTATATTTGGGGTACATAATGTTAAAATGTCCAAAATATCGAAGTCTTTTTGTGGCAACTCTGTCGATGATGGTCTCTTCCATGTTCAGTTGTGTTCGTATATATGTATTTCGTCTCCTGTCAAGTCTGGTCACGCCCATGCTATGGATTTCTATTTTCAGATATCCTCTTCAATGTCCATGTTTCTGCCCCGTATAGCAAAATCGATAACACCACGACTTTGTATATTCTACCTTTGTTGAGCAGCGTACAACTTTTGAAGCCCAGATTGTCTTGAGAGCTTGGAATGCTCTTATTGCCTTCCCAATGCGGTGCTATACCTCTTATGTGCGTGATCCTGTCTGGCTTATTCTTCCTCCCATGTATGTAAATTTGTTCCACTTGTTTAAGTTTTTCTCCATTAACGCTTATGTTCAGTCTTTGAGGTTGTTTGCTTACGGCTTGTACTTCTGTTTTGGTTAATTTTCAGTCCAAAGTTTGAACTGCTCTCATTTACTTGGTCGAATATTGTGTGCAGGTCTATTTCGTTGCCTGCTACATGTATTAGGTCAATGTCGTCAGCAAGTCATAGGTTGTTGATGAGGTGTCCTTGTATCTGTACGCCAATCATGGTGTCGTGTGTAGCATACAACATCACAACTTCAAGTAAGATGTTGAATAGTACCGGGAACAAGACACAACCTTGACGTACACCAACTGTGATTACTAACCTGTCGGTCAGTTCACCATTAATTTTACTCTGACTGTGCTGTTAGATTGTTGGTAGAATGCTCGGAGTGGGGTTTATATATTTTAATGAATAGCCAAATAATTGCATTGCTTTCCTCATACCTTCCAGACAGACCGAGTCGAAAGCATTTTCAAAATTGATGAAGCAGTATAAAAGATTCTGGTTCTTTTCAAGGCGTTTTCCATCACTTGTCTCAGTGTGAACAACTGGTCAATTGTGGATCGTCCTGGACGGAATCCAACCTGTGCTTCGGTCAGCACTTTTTCTGTTGTATTCATGATTCTTTGCTGGTGAATAATGCTGAACACTTTGCCTGCATGACTAAGCAAGCTAATACACCTGTTATTTCCGCAATTGAATTTGTCTTTTTTTCTTGTAAATTGGGGTTATTATGGCATTTCCCCAGTCATCTGGGAAGGTTTCTTCCTGCCATATTTGATTGCACAGAGTATGGAGTATGTCAATGCCTGTTGACCCAGTAGCTTTAAGTTCTCTTCTGTGATACAGTCGAATCAAGGTGCTTTCCGTTCTGTGAGTTTTCGGACAACACTTTCAAATTCTTCTCGCAGCATGTCTGGGACTGGATCGAGGCTGGTAAACTGTGGTATGTTTGTTGCTTTTTCATTTATTGGGTTCTGACTATTGTACAGTTCTTCAAAGCTTTCTTTCCATCTCTCTCTAACGTCTTCTATCTCGGTGACAATTTCTCCATCTTTGCTTTTCACTGCCTGCATTCTGATATTAGATTTCTTGGTGATGTGTTTAATTGTAGTGTATACTTCCTGGGATATGGTGACCTGGTGTGAGGTTTCCACTTTCCTGCATAGATCTTCTATCCACTTGTCTATGCAGCCTTTTCTTTTCCGGACTCTTTGTTTTTCTTGTTTAGCTTTCTTTCTCTCGTCACTCAGCTGGAGAACCTCCTTGCTTATCCAGGGTTCTTGTTGCTTGGACTTTGTATACCTCAGTACTTCATTTGATGTTTCGTTGAAAGCTGTTTTGACTTATTTCCTTTGACCCTCAACGTCTGTGTTTAATAGAGAGCCAGACGTTCGACCTATTTCTATTTCATAGTCTGCTCGAATGTTAGGGTCTTTAAGTATAAAGACATTATACCTATCTTGGTTTCGCTTTAGGTTTTAGACATTATGTTGGTTATAACTACCTGGTGGTCGGATCCTACATCAGCACTGGGAAAGCTTCCTGAGTTACAGATGGAGTTTTCAATTTGTTGTTGATCATAATAAAAATCAATCCTTTTATGAGTATTTTGATCCACAAAATTCCCATGTCCACTGTCGGCTTTTGTATTCCTTTGTTTGTATACAGTATTGTGATGATAAGGTCGTTTGCTGCACATTAAGAAGCCTTTCCCCTCTTGGATTGGCTTCCCCTAGTCCGTATCGACCTATAACCTGGTCCCATTGCTTGTAGTCAGATCCTACTTTAGGGTTCAAGTCACCCATTACCCAAAGAATGTCTTTCCCTGGGGTTTTCTCTATTGTTGCTTGCAATAGGTTGTAGAATTCCTCAATTTCCTCTTTGCTATTGGCTGTGTTTGGAGCATACACCTGAATAATGGTTATTGATCCTGTCTGTACTTCGAATCTGGCTGAAATCATTATTGGTGAGGTAGGATTTTAACCAAGAATTACATTTTGGGCCGTTTTGCTAAGAACCAGTGCAACTCCTTTTCTATGAATGTTATCTTTGCCTGAGCACGAAATTCCGTGACCATAATGGATGAAGTCGCCATTGTCTGTCCAGTGGGTTTTTGCGATCCCGTTGACTTCCCAGGTAAATATATTGCTAGTCAATGCAGCGTGCGTACAATCCATGTCAAGATCTCTATCTGTTTTTTTTTTTTTGTGTTAGTAGTGGTGCTTTCATTATCGGTGTTTCATCAGCAGCAACTCCTCCAGGCATAGTTCGGTATGTTCGCAGTCCATCTGGAGGGGGACTATGATGTGTACCGATAGGCTTTCGAGCTGTTGCGTCATTATTCTCCGCTTGTTGCAGGACCACAGGCTGGGTTGGCAGGTTATTTGTAGCAGGGGCTTTAACCCTGGTGATATTGGTGTGGACTTCCATTGTTAAACAGTTTTGCTCAAGTTGTAGGCTAGGCGGACAAGACACTCCTCTCCTAGCCAACCCCCTGGTCTTGTTGTCCCTGTTGTACGAGTCAACAGGTTAACAGTCTATGTTGTATGAGTCAACATGTTATCAGTCCCATCACGAGAAGGTAGACCAGGACGATTACCCGTACTCTCACAAGTCGGTAATACCCCTCACGTTTTGCTTGTTAGAGCAGTTTGCTACCGGGGATGTCTCCTCATTGTATGGTCTACCAAAATGTGTTATAGTAACAGAGCACAGACTGTATAGAGAGACCGTATATTCTTACAGTTGATCTTAAAGGGTACCATCACCCCAAAATAATATTCTTATAAATGACAGGTAACCTCTTTAGTAGTCCATTTCATCAACAAGTTCACACAAATATGTTTCCATGAAAACAAATATATAATTGTAAAACGCATAATCATTCTAAAGCATGCGTTCATGGGTCTACATTTACGAGACTACTCTGTCCAGAGCGAACGAATCGTCCGGGATTCTATTGTCTCAAAACGTACACGTGAATAGCATTGGCGCACTCGCGTACGGAACCAGAAAATGAAAGTGGTTCCGTAAGTGGTAGTAATTAAATTGCTATGATTATGAATTACATAACCCTTTGCAAAATGTTGGACACGAAATCATATAGTTATGTGATGTTCTTTGCCTGGTGGTCCTCTTTAACTTTTTGTGTGAAAATTAGAGATTCGTATGGCTCAATGAGCACAGACTAAAGACAAAATGACCCAATTTCAAAAGTCCAAATTTATTTTGCATTATGCACAATGTTGTGAAACAGCACATGTGACTTAATGCATTAATTATGGTATGTAAAACAATGCTGTTTTAAATTCCATCCATTTTGATGTTGTAATGGCGTATGTGGTTAAATGCATGAATTGCAATTGTATAACAACGCAATTTGAAATTTCCCCATGCTCAATAAACTGCAAAAAAGATATTACTTTTGCGAATTTTGAATATTACAATTTCTCTTTATTGTGTGCTTACTCAACCATGGATTAATGGTTACATCTTATTTGTACACATTGTTGTCCTCAGTACCTTAGACATATATTGGCTTAACGGAATCTTGAAACGATTCTTGGTTATGAAATCATGAGCAGTAGGGGGTATTTAATTTGTGTGTTCGGTTTAGTAAAGGCAGTGGATCTACTGCCATTTAAAGAAACAGATTGCTGGCGGTTCGATAGTTAACTTTTAAACCAACTATGTCCTTCCCATAATTTCATAGTGATGTAATAACATATTATTATAATCAACGGCATCAAAGGCCTTTCCCTTTTAAAAAAAGACTCCTATAGCCTGTGAATAATTATCTATGGCTTGATGTACTTGTAAAGTAAACTTTATATATTATTAATGAATGTTAATAAAGGTTATTGTCCGTTTACTTTCACTTTTTACTATTTCAGGTTTAAAAGGAACGTTAAAACTTTACCCTACTCGGATAGAAAGGTAACAGTCCAAAACATAATATCAATAAGGGGTGATGTACGTTAAGTACGTTAAGAACTATATAAGTAAGTACTATTTTATTAAAAAAAAGCAAATAAATAGTAAAATCTGTTATAAATAAATGTCCTTCAGATTCAACTGCTCATATATATTTGCAAATTTCATTTGTGTTTTCAATTTAAATCAACACTCTCCATGTCGTGAAAACAACCTTTGGCACAAATAAGCTGGTGCTGTTTAAAATCTAAGTGTTACTTCCCTCCCCATTTTTTCTATAATATAAAACAATGTAAAAGGTCAGCCTCAACCACTATTTTTCGCTTTCAACCTGTATTTCCCATGTTTGTTTGAATTAAAATAAACAGGTCTCTCTGAATCTATCCCACGGGTTTCTGTAATGTGAATACATAAATTCAGCCACGTTCTAGCTCATAATTCTATTTAAAAAAATAGGGGACAACAGTATTTTGAACAATTGCGTAGTAGGCCAGTTGCATGATCATAAATGAAGTCGGATAGGCGGGGATTTTAAATCAATTATACGTCTTGTTCCTCGTTCAGCGTCAGAAAAAACAAATAACCAACCAACAATATATATTCTACTGGTACTTTAAGGGTTAATTAAAAACAAAACGATGATGATATGCTTACCCAGCGTGACTGTTTACTTCGCGTGCCTATCCCAATGAGTCCTGTTATTACATCCTGGATAAATATAACGAAAGCAAATTATGAGTTAGTAAACACAAGATCGTCATCTGAAACGATGAATAAACACATTTAACATGAAGACACATATGATTATGATTGTGCGAATTGAAGTACTAATATATCTCCTAAAGCAGTCGATTAATTATTCAACGCCGTCAATCTTTTTGCAACATTTCCTTTCGATCCTCCCCTATATTCAGCAGACGCTCTACCGTACTTCATGTGCTTACATAATCATTACAAACAAGATGGTATTGAATATAAAAGCAATCAGCTTTTCAGATGATAGACATTTTGATGATTTTGTTTGTTAATGCTAAAATCTACTATACAACTTAAACTCGATATAAGATTGAATTTGTATCCAACTGAATTATCTCGGTCCATTTTGCAAACTTGTACTTCCACAGAAATGTCAGGATCTGTGTTCCAGAAAATGGAATATTACATAATTATGTTAAAAAGTAAAATTTGCCTACTTGTTAACAGTCCATTTGGCGAAAACAGCTCAAAAACTTCTACATTCTGACATTTTCTATGTTTTTCATCATCGTAAATAGCGCCCTCATATGGTGACCTTAAAACTGTTTATGATTGCAACTTGTAGAGCTCGACCTGCTTGACACGTGTGCCAAATATGAAATTGAGCCTGGGAACGCCGAAATAGCTTGGGCTTGTTAGGGTTAAGCAATTAACCAGTTTTATAACTTTGCAATACATAAGCAGGTATTCAAGGGGGAGGGGGGGGGGGGGGGGGGGGGGAAGATGCGTTTCAATGGTCAACATAATCAGTACATACTAAAATCATGTCATGTTTAAAGTATGATTTTGGGGGCAAATTAGGTAATTTGTGAGGTATATAATGTGTTTGTGTCCAGATAAAAGGTAAGTCATTAGAGCTACGTCGAATTCAACATTATTACGGAAACCAAACTGGACAAAACCAAAACGATCAAAAACTAACCAACGATCCTGTTGCAAGGTAGGTGATGAAGGCAAGCTCGAAATTCTCATTAGAACGAAATTGTAACTGGACGAGACCGAGTGATACAGTCACAAGACCACATGCTATCAGTATGCCAGCTGTAATGGTTCCTCTCCGAACGTTGTACAATTCCGCAAACCCGGTTCCTTGTCCTGCCTGCGAATTCATTATGTAGCAACACACCCTAGCAAATAAGTAAAGAAAGTGTTTGTTTAGAGAGTTTGTTTATTTAGTTTATATCATATGATTTGTGTGAATGAATGCATGGTATAGTACATGCATACTCTAGTTTTTAGCATTTGTTTTACGGAGGCTACCGTCCAAAATGCTAAAACCGAATGCAAATGCCGATATCCATCAATCTTTGTTTGACTGTATAAAAACCATGGTTTTTTGTTTCGCTTATTTCCACCTGCAACAAATGTAATATGAAAAGAATCATTATAACATTGTAAAAACTGTAAGAAGCAATCATAATTGTGATCCGGATCATTGTCTAATATTCATGAAATATTACAAATTTTATCAATAAAGGTAATCAATCATATTGGGTTCACTCAAATTCCTCGTCATATTAAACGATGCATCCTATACAAAGTACAGTTAAACCTGTCTATAGCGAACGCTCGAGGGACCGGTGGAAAGTGGTCGCTATAGACAGGTTGGCGGCCATTTTTAATTTCTGGTCGCATATTGTGCTTATGTATGCACATGTATTTGTAATTAATTTGCATCTGTACACTCTCGTGTCCATAGTTTATTGAATGCATACTAACACCAACAATTTAATTATATATTGGCATTATATTTCACATGATATTAAATGTTTGTATTATCTTGGTGAGTGAAATTAAATTGCAAAATGTGTATGTGTGTCATTTATGGGCTCTTCATTTGCGGCTAGGCTATAGGTATTACAATAGGCTGCTTTCGTTTTCTTCACGTCCACTACTGAACGCGTCGAGAGTGATCCCTACTGTCCTGGGTTGACTAGGCACGTTGACTGTCATTCGTTACCTTTTCGTTTTCACACGTTGACGGTCGTTCAATCACGCCGCGATCGCGCGAACACAGACACGCAAGCCTAACCATGTCGAGCCCAACCCTGGCCCGATGGACGTCGCCACGGCATGCCGTAGTGACAGACGATGCCGTACAATAAAATGTTGCTGTTTCCTTTCCATTTAATTAATTTCATTCATTTCATAGCATACAAACAGGCCGAACACGTTTGTGTGCCATTGGCTTGGCATCGTATGCAATCGCAATGCAAATTGAAGCAGTAACATGTTTGAATTATTAGTACCGAATTGATAAACTAACATGAGACTCGCTTTTAGTCTGATATTTTCGCGATATCATGCATCTCGAGAAGAGCATGACGTCATAAACAAGAAACGGTAACCGTCTTTTCGGTCGCCGGTGAAAACAGGGGTGAACGCGTGCACAAATCGGACGGTGAGCGTGTGGCCGATATTGACGCAAGCGCAGTGCATGGAAATGACGTCATCTCGACGAGGCGACTAGTCAACATGTACAAACGAAAGCACGCTAATAATGAGCGCTCGTCTACAGATCAAACAGAATTCTTATAAAGTCAAGATGCGTTGTTTGATCGTAACAAGCGCACGG
Source organism: Echinarachnius parma (assembly GCA_037951105.1). NCBI lineage: Eukaryota > Metazoa > Echinodermata > Echinoidea > Clypeasteroida > Echinarachniidae > Echinarachnius > Echinarachnius parma. The sequence goes on along the minus strand of JBAMJV010006887.1, from coordinate 50,988 downwards.
ATTTTCATTAAAAGAGTGAGAAACACCCCGCCTCAGCGATCAAAATATTTGTTAGATGTAAAATTATGTTGTGATGTTGAGTGAGAATCACCTTTGTTCAACGCATTTCTGTATCAGCATCAGGTACTGAAGGGCATTAATACTCTTTGTTTACGAGTCCGAAGCACTTGGTGTCGGTAACTAAAGGTGCACCTGTAAAGTGTCAGATATTGCGCAAAATGACATTTGAGACTTTATTCCTATACCAGAATCATTGTAAGATATTATGTCCGAATGATGTGTGAAAGTTTCATTGAAAAATAACACTGCTTTCCTGGTTAAAAAAACGAAAATATGCGTCAGCTTTTACAACGAATTACTGTTTGACGTCTATGAGGTTTATGACCGTTCATTAACGCTCTTGAGCTGAATGATAGATATCGTCATACTAAAAGGGCATTTGAAAAAATCTAACCCTGTTTCTTCTCTTACCATAAGCTAAACAACACGGTAGAAGAGAAACGAGGAAGCTCCAAGTAATGTTCGTGGAGTTAGACACTTTACAGGCATCCTTTTAAGCGTATGTCTGAAGTTCATTGTCATTTTAAAAGTTTGTTGACACGTCTCAGAATTGGAGCATTTTGCGACCAGAGGCGACCGAGTTGATGCCTTGGTCGCTCAGGCGCTAATTTTGTGGTCGCTATATACACGGATTTATATGTGCGTCGAGACACAGATGGGTTGGTCGCTGGTCGCGTTAGGCAGTGGTCGAATTACATAGGACGTTTAAAGGGGTAGTACACTTTTGGTAAGGCTGAGCTGTAGAAACCAAAACCTGCACAATAACATCACAAACTAATAGTTATAACTCCACCATGCTCGAAAGGTTCAGAACATTACAAACGACTAGGTATGAAGCCTGTTTTCATTCAAAATCGCCAGTAAAACGCAAGAGGGCGCTCTCTAAAAAAAGTATTGGTTTGAACAATTTTTCATACAAAATTATGCATGTGATGTTGTCTTTAAATCATGATTGGATAGAGAGATCATCAGTAACTATTTAAAAACCTCTTTTCAAATTGTTTTAAAAAGTGTAAGAATTGTTTTAATTTTTACAAAAATCATCGAATAAATCTGGGCCCCAGATTTATTCCGATCAGGGCCCCGTAACATAAAACTTTACGATTGATCGTACAATCAATTATTGAAAACTGTAACATAAAACTTCTACGATCAATTGCTTATACGATCAATCGTAGAAGCAATTGATCGTAGACTCACGATTGATCGTACGATCAATAATTGATCGTACAATCAATTTTCTGTAACATAAACGTTCTACGATTAATCGTAACCACAGAAAATCAATCGTAGACTCTACGATTAATCGTAGAATCCACTATTGATCCATGAGTGATCGTAGCCTGGAGCAATAAAAATGGCTGCATAAGACTCAAAGGCGTAGCCCGGGGAGGGGATGCGCCCCATACAAAAATGTTCTCTGCTTCCTCCCTAGGTCTCCCTAGAATTTATACTTTCAGGAAAATAAATACCACATAAATATGTTAAATTACATGTCATTCAAAAGGCAATTATTATTTTTGGCCTAAATTATGTCATTTTGAAGGTCAAACATGGTAAATACAGACATTTTGGGCCACCATCATTCCTAAAAGACCTTGAATAATCCAATTAAAAATTGGGAATATGATTGGAATTCTTGGCCCGTTTCATGGAAGGGTCTCAATAAGCCTTTTCGTAATTACGCTTTGCGCATGCGCGAAAATCACGACAAGCGTTTCCGGGTCAGGTCATTTTCTCTAAAAAACACCGAATTCGTAGTGTCTTTGGTTGCGTTCATGCTGAGCTCACGAAAACCGACCCCAAACGTATGCTCTTTCTTCTACAAATAAAGGCTCCGTATCGACGCTAGCAACTTGAAAACATATTTTCAAAAGATTTCATGAATGTAATGTTCTTTGTTTATATTTTCATCATCTCATTGACAGTTGCAACTCTTAAATGTCAGTTTTCAAGCTACAACTTAAGTTAGGAAAAAATTATCAATTTTTTGAAAAATTCTGGCAGCCGCATTTTGATTGCACTTTATATCGACCGTGGAAGGAAATACAGACATACACGCTGTGTTTTAGGAAAATTAGATATGTATTTATAAATAATTCACAAACAACTTTTCGTTATTTTGTTTTATTTTTGAGATATAAAATTAACAATTCACTATAAAAGCAGGTGAAGCAACATTTATGCGCGACTCCATTGGGAGTTTAGCCACGTCTAGCGGCGTGGCTATCCTTCGCCATTGCATGTTACGCAAATTCCAGCATAAATCTAAACCAATGAGTGCGCGGAATTCACTCACGCCGTCACAGCGTTATGAGCAACAAACTCTGTCATTTATTTATTATCAGATTATGAAATTACATTTAAACGTGTGAAATAGATGTCAGATTTACTAATTAATCCAGGTAAGATGTTTTATCTGATCTTTTTTATTCTAAAAGCTGTTATTTCGTGTTATTCGAAAAGTTAGACGGTAAATCAATAACGAGGGGCAAAGCACGTGAAATTCTTCAGACCGTACCGCCGTCCGCAGCTAGCGATGCCGACCGATCGGGTATGGTTTTACGCGCAGAACCGTATGACGACTTGTTCATGAGATTTACGGCTAACAATTTTTCTGAGGAATTTATCTAAAAACTGACTATTTAAGAGTTGTAACACCCAATCAATGAAATCAAGAAAAGGTCCCAAATATTACATTTATGACACTCGCTTAGTCGTGAAAACTCTAGGTTTTTCAATATCACGTCTTAAAAATAGGCTTTTATTTCATCCGTGAAAGCCTTTTTTCTTATTTTAACCCCTTTTTAAATGTTTTATATAAAAGTGAATATACAGTTAAATTGAATACAAACATATCGATAAGAAAGAGTAGGACAAGAAGTTTGTTGTAAAATGATCCATATTTCTTCCACAATGCTGAATTTCGAAATAAAAGAGAAATTATGAAAGCTAGATTGAGTTCCGAGTTCAAATTGACGCAACGTTCAGCGGTACGATTGCTCGCAGAGTTTACACTGGATCATTGCACGCGCAACGGCGGAAATGCGCGATGCTGATTGGTGCCGGCAAACACTGTTGTGTCATTGGCAGCGAGCATAGAACTTCCATACGTTGTGTACAACGTGCACGTACATTACGTGAGTATAGTACACACACACAGGCACCCGCGCGCGCGCACCGATTTTTTGGGGAAAATGACCCCGCGACCTGTGACGTCACGCGAGCCCATTGTGTAATTACGAAAAGGCTTATTATCCAAGGCTGTCCGAACTGTCACGTGACTATGACTGAATTACATACATTACATAATTCAGTCAGAGTCATGTGACAGTTAGGACGGTTTTTATTTAAGACCCTTTTATGAAAAGGGGCCCTGGGGTTCTAACTTGAGCACACCTCGATGCAAAACAAGGCTCTCCCAGGTAGCTTGCAGATCCTCAATGCACACAAATTATATGTAGTAGTGGACTGCACAGCTACAAACACATGAGGTGGAGCAGTGGCGTACCCAGGATTTTTTAAGGGGGAGGGGGGGGGGGGTTTCTTCAGAAAAAATTCTGTCAGCGGGGGGGGGGGGGGGGGGGGGTAGTCGTAGGAAATTTTCAAAGCCGAGACCAAAAAGTTTCGAGGCCAAGACCAACAAATTTCGAGGCCGAGACCACGGTTTTTCGCACTTTTCGAGGCCGAGCCCCTCGAAAATGACGATTGAGAACGCTACAATTTGGTCTCGAGACCAGTTAAAATTTTAAAGGGGGGGTTCAAACCCCCCAAAACAGTCATTTTGGGGTCAAAGGGGGGGGTTTGAACCCCCCCCCCCCCCCCCCCCCCCCACCGGGTACGCCTATGGGGTGGAGCACATGACCGCATCAAGGTGTGTTCATCAGATGTCAAGAGTACTTGTGAACATCCACAAAGAAGTAAGTTATTGTATATATGACTCCGGCTATATTTAGTTATATTACAGCCGTTTCTGAATCGATTTTGATCAAATAAAGTTGATTCTGCCATTGAAATTGTATGCTCTTTCAGATTTCTATACCCTCTATACCAAAACTTAAAGGGTACCGCCGGGCATGATAAAACCAATCCTTAGTTGGTTTGGTACTATAATTGAATACCAATCATACTCTCATGGGGTCTGATATGTTTCTGTAATTTGAGAACAATGCAATTAATTACTACGACCTACGGAACCACGGCTATTTACTGGTTCGCGCGCGCGACTTTGTTTGCACGACCGCTCAATCAATACGCGTACGTTATTATGGTAGTATGCGATTTATCGCATAGCCCGTGCGATAGTTAGTATCGTATGGCATGCAGGCAATTCGCCCATGTGTGCTCGCACTTTGATGTACACACTACAACGGCAGTGTTGGGGTCATGGTACACACAATGCCCAGCGCTATTATAGCCACCGCACCATGCATAATACAATGTAGATATACTCTGAATGCATGCAACCGTACAATGCTTGTATATATAGCGCTACGCTTGTATACGGGATAGATGTTGTTTCTGAACGCCAAGTTGATTTTTTATTCGCTGCACTACACAAGAGATTTTCGAGATTTTCTCTGCTTGCTGCGATATATCGCAGTTGCTTCCGATAAGAGGATCGTTAAGTGATAACGTAATCGGAACTGCGCTGACAGAATGATTGATAGGTGATATTAAAAATGATTATCTGGCGATGTAGAAATACTTTCAGGATCACAGACTTGTTTTGTATGTTCATTTAAGATATGTCTTTGATGTAAGAGAGCTAAATCTCTGCCTGGTGGTACGCTTTAACTACCCCTTTAATACATGGGTTTTCAGGGGGGACCAGAGAGCGGTCGTTGTGAGCAGGTGGTCGCTATAGACAGGTGGTCGCATTAGCAGGTTTGACTGTAGTATCAATATGTGTAAAAGACTGTTGAGTAACGTATTCACAACATGATTATTATTCTGTTTGTGATAGTTTATCCGTGTATATTATGTAATAACCTTGTTTTTGTATTCCATTTTCATATTTCGAATGGTGCCAGGTAAGAAACAGCAAAGCTACAGCAAACTACATAAAAAGGGGTCGAGACAGTAAATGAATACACTACGAACTCCCTTTGTACTATCGAGCGAAGTTTGCAAAACCATAACGATTTTTTTGTTAAACGCGGAAGTAAATATTAGGTGTGGCAAAAGGTTTGAGCACAGTACGGGGAACACATGCAATGTATGCATATGAAATTAAACCCAAGCATTTGCTTGAACTAGTACTACTTTGTATGCATTCGGCCCGATGTACAATTATACAAATCAATCAACCTCAAGGAAAGAAGATGCATTAATGAATTAGAATCAGTTGTTTGTGACGTTTTAACTCTTTTAAATGCAGCTGCATATATAGCAAATTAGCATTTCCAACCACGGCCCGATCCAACAATGGCCATGCTTGCATTCTGATTTCATTAGGGGGTGTTTCACTAAACATTAAAATTGATTTCAGGACTGATTCGATAGGACGATTAGCAAATAAATGCAATGCTAAAATCAATTTTAGTGTTAGTGAAACACCCCCCCCCCCCCCCCCCTTTTGACAGTTTACACACAGCGCATAATCATCGATCATAATAACGAAAACAATTCCCATGGAAGACAAAAGCATGAATAAGTCTCTATACTGAGATACAAATATTGATACAGATAGATAATGGTGATCCAAAGGTCTAACATACAGTACCTTCGCAATATAATTCCAATAATCAGGAAATGTAGAACCACCAATAATGTTTATTTGAACTCCGTGCAATAATAACAAACTTATGCTCATCGCAGGCTCATGTAATTATAATTATTAGCACAGTGCAGATCATATGGGAATGCATGCACTGCATGTTACATACATGATGTTTACGCTAACAGCATGCCTTGGTGAATCAATACACACAGGGACGTCATAAAAGTAGCGCTCGGTCGTGGGGATTCCCCGCTGTGATTCGCCATGCAGTATTCAGTTGTGTTCTTTTATGAAAAGGGATAGTTGAGTATTGATCAAACTCAGTTTTGGTAGAGAGGGCGCTGCACAACACAATTTTTTCGTGAGGTAATGAAAAACTGAGTGTCGAATTTGAAAGAACATGCAATTTTAATAGCAGAATAAAGTTTATTTGGTCAAAATCGGTTCAGAAATGGCTGAAATATCAATAAATATTTCCTATCGTATTTATTTGGGCCCCAAATAAATACGATTTTTTGAAAAAAAAATTAAAATGCTTACACTTTTTCAAAAATTTTCAAAAGTGGTTTTTAAATAGTAGTTGATGATCTCTCTACTTAATCATTATTTCAACAAAACATCACATGCATAATTTTGTATGAAAAATGGATGAAACCAACGCCTAATTAGAGAGCGCCCTCTTGTGTTTTAATGGTGCTTTTTGAATGATAACAGGCTTTTTACTTAGTCGTTTGTATTTTTGTATACCTTTCGAGCATGGTGGGGTTATAATTTAGTTTGTTATGTTACTGTGCAGGTTTTGGTTACTAAAGTTCAGCCTTACCAAAACTGTACTACCCCTTTAACTTTAGTAACCAAAACCTGCACCATTACGGTACAAAGTAATACAGTGGTTATAATTTCACCATGCTCGAAAAGTATACACAATTACAAACGACTAAGTAAAACCCCTGTTATCATTTTAAAAGAGCCGTTACAACTCAAGAGGGCGCTATTTAAAAAAATCACTGGTTTTAGCCATTTTTCATACAAAATTGTGCATTTAATGTTTTGTTAAAATAATGATTCAATAGAGATATCATCAACGACTTTTTAAAAACCTATTCAGATTTGTTTCCAAGTAGTCTTTAAGCATTTTTAATTTTTTTTTCTAAAAAGTCTAAATATCCCCCGGTGTTTGCCGGTGAAGAATCTTTTGAATACAAATATACTTATGGATATTTCAGCCGTTTCTGAACCGATTTTGATCAAATAAAGTTTATTCTGTCATTACAATTGTATGTTCTTTCAAATTTGACAGTCAGTTTTTCATTATCTCACAAAAACATTTCGGGGGGCACTTCGGGAAATACCAATACTCAACGGTACCTTTAAGGTTCTTTGCTTTTAAATTCTTCTTCTTCTTCTTCCAATTTAATACACTTCAGGTTTCATTTCTGAATATTATTATCGCAGTTATTTAGGATGAGATGTACAGGTCAACTAGAGTCAACCGGATTAACACCCTACTCTTTTCGAGAAGTTCACTGGGTTTGTTGTCTCATACACGGGACCTCCATTTATCCTCCTATCCGAGGGACAGAGTGTTTTCCGTGAATTCTTTTCCATAGCAAAGCGAGGCACGGCGGAGGCCGATAACACACACCGAGATTCAGCTCGAATATATTGCGTGATAAAACACACATTGTCTGATGGTCTGGATCGAACCGGGGATCCCTCGCGTCTAATGCCCGGCGCAGACAGAGCAGACTCGACCCGATCCGACTGGTTTTCACCCTGATTAACTCAGTATGCGTTGCCTCAGGACTCCGGTTTTGCCAGTCAAGTGCCAGTCGGAGGTGATTCAAGGCCGATTGAGCATGTTGGATCGGCTCTGACTGAGCGAAACTGACTCTAGCCTGACTGAAAACCAGTCGGATCGGGTCGAGTCGGCTTTGTCTGCGCGGGGCTTAAGTCAGGCGCGCTCCCGACTGAGCTAACTCGCCTCCACTCATAAATACTCCAATTTGGGGGGAGAAACAAATACAAAATAAATGTAGGCCTACTGTATTTTTCTATCAAAATCAGAGCCCGGACAGAGGTGGCTATATTATACCACCTCCCCTCCTCCCTCCGCGATTTTCCCGAATCCTCGGCAACGCATGGAGTTTTCGCCTTGCCCCGGGGTTATTCCTTTCTTTTCTCTCAGGTCTTGCCCTTCTTTTAAAACCAAACACACACAAAATGGTTTATAAACATATTGAAATGCCATTTTCCTTAAAATGATAAACAATTGAATATTTGATTTTGTTTTAGACGTTTGCACCAGCATAGTTGAATAATAGTTGGAAATAAAATAAAACAATTAAAACATAAGTTAAAAACAAAGAAATACATACAAAATTACCATAACCAAAACAAACCTTCCAATTCGTGATTGTATCATCACTCTGACTCGTCTAAAGAATGATGTGGTAATCCAAACAATGTTTAATGATATTTAAAAAAAATTATATTTGAGATAAAGAGGAATTTTATGTCATAATTATAATAAAGTACCATAAATATGTAAATAGATTTCCCCCCCCCCCGCAAAAATGTTTTAACATTTTATTCTATACTGACATCTTTTCACTGACCAAGACCAACTATTTAATTGTTAATATCTTTTTAGGAAAATGGAATCTCAATAATTATGTTTTGTGCACGTACGTTTTGGCTGACATGTAAAGTTTGCGTAAGGGCCTGAAAGAAAAAATTAATCATTAACTGGCATTGCCGAGCATTCGGAAAAATCGCGGAAGAGGGATAGGGTTGATGTAAATAGATAATCGATTTATACTGTCCGGAATCTGATAGAAAATTAACGTACACTTGTGTTGATTTTATTTATTTCCTAAACAATTAGGAGTTTGTTGATTTTAAAACAGAGTACTGTCAACATTTTAATGAAAGAACACTAATATTAAGCTATAAGGAATCACATCAGGGAATCCCCACGACAGAGCGCTATGATATCATTATGATACAAGCGCATGCAATCACGTCTGATCTGCCTTCTGCAGTCCTTCTGCCTTGCAGATAATGTACCCACATACTGGTACCAGTCCTGTGATGAGCATAAATATTTTATTGCCCGGAGATCGAACGAACATTTTAAGTGGTTCTACGTTTCCTGATTATCATTGTGTATGTGGCCGTATTCTAGACATTTGGATCACTATTATCTATTTGTAACATTTGTAACATTTGTATTCGTGTATTTGTCTCGCATGTGTATTATATTGGTTGGTATGATTTATGGTTTTGTGCTGTGTATGTGAGTTTCAATTGTCATTGTAACAATTTACACAAATGCAAGCATAGCTATGGGCGGATCGGGCGGGGTCGGAAATGCTAATTTGCTTTGCAGCCGCCGTTGTAAAAACAGTGAAAATGTCAGAAATAACTGATTCTAATCTGTTAATAAATTTTCTTTCTTTTATGGTTACAGTCCGTTATAGTCAGGTTCATTATGTAAAGTTGTAAACTTTTTTGGGGGATTTGTAAACCTATACATTTTTGGAATCTGTGTAGTATAAGAAGTCAGAAAACCAATGTTTACAATTTGCCGGAAGCATTTATGGCGGCCATCTTGGATTTTCAAAATGGCCGCCATTACAATAGGTGTTTCTCAATATCTCAGCTTCCAGGTGGCTTATAGTAATGATTTGAACGGCTAAACATATGTTTTCAGGGATGGGGAAGATAGAAGGAACAATGTAAAATAAGATCAAGATAACCGCAAAGCGGCCATCTTGGATTTTCAAAATGGCCGCCTTGAAAATCATTGTTTTTTCCATATTTCAGCATTCAAGTGGCTTAGAGTAAAGAATTGAACGGCTAAACATATGTTTTCAGGGATGGGGAAGACAATGGTGCAATGTAAAATAAGTCAAACATAACCACAAAGCGGCCATCTTGGATTTTCAAAATGGCCGACTTGAAAATCAGTCTTTTTCATATCTCAGCACTCGTCATCTAAGTGGCCTAGAGTCATGATTTCAATGGCTAAACATACATTTTCAGGGATTTGGAAGCCAGGGGTATGAATTAAAATAAGCTTCACACAACCACAAAGCGGCCATCTTGGATTTTCAAAATGGCCACCTTGAAAATGCATTTTGTTTCACTATTTCGGCATGCAAGTGGCTTGAAGTCATGATTTTAATCGCTAAACATACATTTTCATGGATGAGGAAGCCAGCGATTTAGAGTAAAGTAAGCTTAAAATGATATAGATTATAATGTAAGTTCATTATAACAGATGTTCTTAATTGTTCAAAACCACTAGAATGTCTAGATAGCTTCTTGACAGATTTATAGCAGAGTCCTTGCATTTCATCATCCTCATCACTGTCACTGGTCGGCAACATGTCATTTCTAGAGTCTTCGTCATTCTGGCACTGATTGGACGTACACGAGCATACGTCGGAACAGGCTGCTCAGGTCCTACTTATTAGCGTGAACAAGTGCAAAATACTGCGACAAGCGGGGAGAAGTGCGAACCTGCTGTGTCCTTGTAATAGCCACGCTGCAGCAGATCATGGAGGTGGTGCAGAGCAATGCCTGCCTGACCCCATAATGTGCATGGTTCTGGACTCGTTGGATGTGCTGCTTGAGATGCAATGCTGACATATCCACCTGCTTTGAGGTAGACTTGCAGCCAGGTTGCCTTGCTTGTGTGAGAGAACTGTCCCGTGTTGTCTTCCTCCTTGAATGAATGGAAGGCTGGTAAAGCCTTTGCTCTTTCTGAACCTCGAGCTGTCTATTTTGGCTGCACTGAGACCACTACGGACGCCATTTCTCAGCAGAACGACATAGTGTGCTATGACCGACTCTGCATCTATCAGCGCGGCATTGTGTATGAGCAGTGTATCCGCCTCTTCATGATTGTTGTCCTCATTTTTCAGCTCACTGTTGATCCTAGTACATTCTGTGGCAGATGTGATAATCAGCGGTGACGAGCCTTGGTTGCACTCCAGTGCTTTTGCTGCAAGATACTCAGTCAGGTCAGCCTCCGTTCTGAAATGGGAAAGGAACCGGGTAATCGGGATGTGATTGATGTTGGTGTCATCTCTGATCTGATAATGGATCAGATCCTTCCCTTCACTCTGTTTCTCCCTTGTGGTACTCTTCAGGAAATCAGCTCTGTATGTCTCAAACACCAGAATGATATAATCACAGTCTATTGTGAGTGTCATCAGTATGGTATTCAAACATTCACTGAGGTATTTGACTGTCACTACCAGATTAATATCTCTGATGAGATCATTTTGGTGTATGACACATACGAGCCTGATTCCCAGAAGAATACCACAAGAGAGGAACAGAGACAATGAGAGTTTCTGATCCAATATAATATATCAGAGAAGACACCAGCATATCACATTCCAATTATGAGCCGTTTCTTTCCCACGATAAAATGAAGACTGATCCGACTGCGTATATGGCAGCAAAAACACTGGCGTTCAACCAACATGACCGAACATGGTGGCTCAGCGGTTACAATGTCCGCCTCATGCATGGGAGGTCCCGGGTTCGATCCCAGACCGGGTCATACCAAAATGGTACATTCTGCCTTCTAGCCAGCCGCTTGGCATCTATAGAATGGAGAAGGGAATGTTAATCACACGATTTACCAGAGGACTGGCCGGCCCCTTCTGTAGCTTTCGCTACATTTAGTAGACGTGTGGCCTAGGGCAAATGAATCGCCGCCTTATATGCCAACATTGGCAAAGGAAGGTCTTTAACTTTTAACTTTTTAACATCCTACATGACCAGGGCTCGTCAACGCTGGATTTTGCATCTGCCACATGGCATATTAGGAGCAACAGATCACAAAGAGGCAAACTGGCTTTCTTTCCATACACTGATGTTCTTGTGCTGGTCATGGCACCATTCCTTTGCTGAGAAACTGTCCACATCGATGCCTTCCGGAGTAGTCTAAGTACAGCAAATATAGGCAGCTCTAGGTCCAGAAATGCAAATGCTATTCTAGCCTATCACGCATTCACAGGGGCAGACAACACAGGACGGTTCTCTTGCGTAGGCAAGGTAACCAAGCAGCAACTCTAGCTAAACAGGAGGATAAGTCATCAATGCAGTTGCTTTCAAATGCCGCTGAAGTAACGGAAGATCGGCTGTCATCACTTGCTACATTGGGCTGTACTGCATACGCACTATAAAATGGCATCGATATTGCATCCCCGAGTTGCGATCTATGTTCCAAGCAGCACATTCACTGAGTCCAGATCCGGGCCACATCATGAGGTCAAAAAAGCATTGCTCAGCAGGATCCACTGGATCCACTGCAGCATGACTTCTACAAAGACACATCAGCTGATCAGGTAAATCCGGTCCTCCCAACCTTCAAGGCCATCATCGAGATGATGAGATGCCAGTGCAGAGACATTGATGCTCTTGTAGGACCAATAATTTACCATGCATAATACAGCATGAACTCAGTGCTTGAATGAAGAGGACTCTCGGAATAACATGTTGCCGACCAGTGATAGTAATTATCATGATGATGATAATGACATGTAAAGATTCTGCTATAAAGTTTTCCAAGAAGCGACCTAGACATGATAAAGTATTGACTTGCTACACATAAAAGTGCCGAGCCATTAATAACAAACATTACGATATAACGAACAAGATAAACTGCTATATTGTTATGGAAGGTTTTTTTATTTTATTTGTTTTACTTTATACCACTGGCTTCCTCATGTGTGAAAATGTATATTTAGCCGTCTAAATAATGACTCTACGCCCATTGGATGCTAAGATATTGAGAAACAGATTTTCAAAGCGGCCATTTTGAAAATTAAAGATGGCCGCTTTGTGGTTATGTTTATCTTATTTTACATTGTACCACTGTCTTCCCCATCCCTGAAAACATATGTTTAGCCGTTAAAATCATGACTCCAAGCCATTTGAATGCTGAAATATTGAAAAACACCGATTTTCAAGGCGGCCATTTTGAAAATCCAAGATGGCCGCTTTGTGTTTATGTTTATCTTATTTTACATTGTACCATTGTCTTCCTCATCCATGAAAACATATGTTTAGCCGTTAAAATCATGACTCTTAGCCACTTGAATGTTGAAATATTGAAAACACCGATTTTCAAGGCGGCCATTTTGAAAATCCAAGATGGCCGCTTTGTGTTTATGTTTATCTTATTTTACATTGTACCATTGTCTTTCCCATCCCTGAAAACATATGTTTAGCCGTTCAAATCATTAATCTAGCACCTAGAAGCTGAGATATTGAAAAACACCTATTGTAATGGCGGCCATTTTGAAAATCCAAGATGGCCGCCATAAATGCTTCCGGCAAATTGTAAACATTGGTTTTCTGATTCCTTATGCTTTACAGATTCCAAAAATGTATAGTTTAACAAATCCCCAAAAAAAGTATACGAAGCCTAAAATCTCGACATAGTGAACCTGACTATTATTCCGAAGGTTCGTTATTCCGAAGGTTCAGTTATTCCGAAGGTTCGTTATTCCGAAGGTTCGTTATTCCGAAGGTTCGTTATTCCGAAGGTTCTTTATTCCGAAGGTTCGTTATTCCGGTATTTCGAAGGGTTGTTCCCTTTTTAATGTTCATGATCATGCATGCATGTTTATGCTTTATTAATGATTTAAATTGATTTGGGAGGGGGCCCATGACCCCCCCCCCCCCCCCCCAACTACGCCAGTGCACACACACACACACACACACACACACACACACACACACACACACAAACACACACCCTATTTCATTTTCGGATTAACGAACCCTAATTAATTTTCGGACTAACGAACCTTCGGAATAACGAACCCGATTTCATTTTAGGAATAGCGAACCTTCGGAATAACGAACCTTCGGAATAACGAACCTTCGGAATAACGAACCTTCGGAATAACGAACCTTCGGAATAACGAACCCGATTTCATTTTAGGAATAGCGAACCTTCGGAATAACGAACCTTCGGAATAAAGAACCTTCGGAATAACGAACCTTCGGAATAACCCCCATATCGATACTTTACTTTGTTCCACATACTATTCATATTCTTATTTCCCATTTTATTTTCCCCATATATTCATTCTAGTTTCCTTTGAGATTACATTATATACACTGTCACCATTCATACACATAATCATGTTAGTTTATTAATATGTTACACTTTTTGCATTTAATTTCTCTCTATAGGTACACTGTCCATAGACATGGGCTTATTCATATACATCCACATTCTCATCATGCATAGTTCCACCTCTATTTTGATCATATTGTTCCACCCTCATTTGTCTCTCCACCTTCCCTCTGATTACCTACCCATTTAGGCTTCCTTTTGTTCAATATCTCTTTTACAATCCCTCTCCCATTCATTTGTCTATAGATGTTGCTTCCCTACATATCATCACCTACTGGGTCCTCATCCTTTCCACTCTCTCCTTTGAACTCGCCTATCCTATTCATCCGATCCTGCAACACACTTCACTTCACTTTCTTTGTCCTAATCCTCTCGCTCCCATCCCCTACTCTCATAATCCCCTCTATTGTTCTCCCCCTCTCAGTGCCCCAGTGTGCACTCCCACACCTCATCAACTGTCTTTTGTTCACATGTCTCTTTCCATTTCTTGATTTATTTTTTTGATCCTCCCTACCTCTATTCTTCTCTAAGCCTTACACTCTCATCACATTTTCTTTGACTGCAGCCACTTAAGGACCCACCCATGCCTGTTTGACCTGATTGGTCAAGCAGTCCTGACACTCACCCACTCACAATTGCTTTCATTGTTTTGTGTCTCCGCCTCCTTTCCTCTTTCCAGCCCCCCTTCCATACATGTGTTTATGTTGGTATATATTCTGTGTTTTTTTCTGTAGTAACTGTCATTTGTGCCCTGACGAAGATTCTGCTAGGATCGAAAGCTAGGCTGTATACGACTCTCATTTTACCACATTGGCGATTTTTTAGTAGACAAGCAGTTTTCAGCAGTTTTTTCCATATTAATAAAATAGATACATATTTTGTGAAATGCAAGGCATAGTAATGTTAGAATAATTAGATTACAAAATTATTTTGAAGCTAATCACAACGAAGAAATTAAAGTGTTACCAGCAAAGTATTATCAGCACAGGAACTTACTTTCCCCTTTTCTTCACTTTACCAAAATAAGACGCCATATTTAAATGTTTAGAGTAATACATTCATTTGAACAAAGCACAGCTTATTCTACTGACCTTACTGTATTCTAATTGTTATTCCCTCCTTGCCGGCCTCCCTCTTTCTCATATATCCCCCTCCAACGTATCCAAAATTCAGCCGCTAGATTAGTCACCCTTAGTAGGAAACATGGTCATATATCCCCTGTTCTCCGCTCACTTCATTGGCTACCTGTCCATTTCCGCATTACTTTAAAGATCCTACTTTCCACATACAAAAACTAAACTTTAGTAACCAAAACCTGCACTTTTACGGTACAAAAAATTAGTTAGAACTTCGCCATTCATCTTCATTTTTTTTTTTTTTTTGTATTTAATTCCTTAAAAGATTGTAAGAATTTGCATAATTTTCAATTAATTTTTTCCTCATACATTTTATTTTCAATTAAATTTAAATCTAATCAATTAAACATTAATTTATTATTAGAATGATATAACAGGAAATAGTTTCGAAATTTAGTCATTTTATATTATGTACACTTGTATATTTATATATTTGTAATGTGCTCTTTTAAGTTAATGTGTTTTAAATGTATATTCATTGTAAATTGTACTCAATTCAACCTGTTGGCTGCCACGTACAATATTTTTATACCGCAATAAATAAATAAATTAATAAAAGTATACACAATTGCAAACGACTAAGTAAAACCACTGTTATCAAGAGGGCGCTATTTTAAAAATATCATTGATGTTAGCATTTTTTCATACAAAATTGTGCATGTAATATTTGTTTAAATAATTATTCAATAGGGATATCATCAACGACTATTTAAACAAATATTCTGATTTTTTTTTTTCAAAGTAGTCTTCGAGCATTTTTTGAAATTTTTCTTAAAAGTCTAAATATCGCCCGGTGATTGCCGATGAAAAACATTTTAAATAAAATATATTTATGGATATTTCAGCCGTTTCTGAACCGATTTTGATCAAATAAAGTTTATTCTCTCATTAAAATTGGATGTTCTTTCGAATTTAAAAGTCAGTTTCTCATTATCTCACAAAACGATATGAGGGGCCACTTCGGGAAATACCAATACTCAACACTACCTTTATGTAACTTTGTTGACAAGTTCAAAAAGTGATGCGTGGTTAATAAAATGTGTAATGGTGTGATCTGATATGTTCATGTGTACTAATGTGTCAAAGACATGTGTACTAAGTTCACGTTAATTGGCTGTTATTTGGCTGAGAAATTAGCGAAAATGCAAAGTGATATGAATATACTGGGCTTATTAATTGCATTTACTGTGTACACGACTTACACGATCCCGTAAAAGGTTAACATCCGAACACTATATAATCGTAGATATCTTTTGAACAAAATGGCAATTTGAAATCCGAAACCTGTCCCATGTTTTTATTGTGTATATGAATACAATACAATATGTATGAGAGAACCACTAGAATTCTGAGTAAATTTTGAGGATTTCAACAATGTTCATAGGTACCTTTAAGATATTGCATACAATAGGGATATGGATATTAGAGTTTTGGTCACACTTAATTTAAGTAACCAAAACCTGCACCATTGTGGTACAAACATAAAGTTAAATCATGTAGCCTATTCATAACATGATTATCATTCTGGTTGTGATAGCTTCTCCCTTTATATTTGTTAATAACCTTGTTTTGTAATATTCCATTTTCATATTTCGAATGGTGCCAGCTGAGTGCCATGTTAGAAACCGCAAATCTAGAGCAAACTACATGAATAGGGGTCGAGACAATAATTGAATACACTACAAGCTCCCTTTGTACCATCGAGCGAAGTTTGCAAAACCATAACGATTATTTTGTTAAACGCGGAAGTAAATATCAGGTGTGGCAAAAGGTTTGAGCTCAATACTGGGGAACACATGCAATGTATGCATACGAAATTAAGCCCAAGCATTTGCTTGAACTAGTGATTCCCTTGTACTTAAAGCAATTCTGCCGTCCCTTGACAAAAGGAAGCAACTCTGAATTTATCAAAATCGACTTTTTTCTTGATTTGGGGTATTTTTTGTATGCTCTACATGATGGTGAAAAAATTGAGGTCACATGACCCCTAATTTCCGAAATATAGATATATCAAAAGGAAGCAACTCTAAAGATTTCCTCATAAAACAATGACAAAAGGAAGCAACTCAATCAGCCAATCACCTATCAGCATGGAAGTGGCATATGTGCATTGATCTCCCAATCAGCCAATCAGAGCGCGCCTAAGTGCAGCTCACTTTTCTCCTTGAATGTCTGTCAACCACTGCACCAGCATTGATACAGAAAATGCTGAAATTCGCTGATCTGTTTGCACATCTGAAGGAAACGTTAGTGTATTTTGACTGAAGTATATATATACATTTAAAACCCATTTCATTTATCAATCAAAATGCTGACTGTGAATAAAAAATATAACGTTTTCTTTTTTTTTCACAGCACAAGTTCTGATACTGTGTGTTTATTATTGTCCCACATGTAGACTTTTGTGTGGGGAATTTTGCAGAAAATTATTAACTTGATGAAATGTTGTTTAACCTGGCTTTGCCAATGACTCAAACACAAACACAAACACACACACACATGCACAACCATACACGTACACACACATACAAACACACGCATGCAAACACACACACACACACACCAGGGACACACACACACACACACACAAATATACGCACACATTCAGACATACGCGAAAACAAACACACACACGCACAAACACACATACACACACACCCACAAGCAAACATACAGACACACCTACACACACACACGCATTCACACTCAGAAACACGCACACGGCACAGCCACACACACACACACACGCACACTTACAAACGCACATATCACAAACGCGCACACACACTTACACACGCACATAACACACACGCGCACACACACACGTACGCACACACACACACACGCATGCAAACACACACAAATATATGCACACAGACATACATACGTGCAAACATACGCACATATACACACGCATACACACACAAACACGCACACATACAACACATACATGAGTAGATACACACTAACACATACACACACTGACACATACACGCATGCACTCACTCACACGCATACATACACATATATTTGCACATAATATACACACAAACGTATATACACACATACACATGGATACACACACAAACACACACACGCACGTACTCACACAATACTGACTTCTTAGATTATCAAGAGTTGCTTCCTTTTGTCATTGGATGACGCGTGCAAATATTCAAGATATACTGTGACAAAAGGAAGTATGCTGCTTAATTTGCATAAAACAATGATTTTACAAATCAAAACATATCAACCCGAAATGCCTTCTCTGAGTACATTATAAAACATGTCATACCTGGGAATTAGGATTTTATGTTTGAGAGGTCTGAAAGAAAAACATATTTTCTTCATTTACTAAGAAACTCATTCCACAGAGTTGCTTCCTTTTGTCATGGGACGGCAGAATTACTACTTTGTATGCTCATAATTATTCAAATCAATCCACCTCAAAGAAAGAAGATGCATTAATGAATTACAAGCAATTGTTTTTGATGTTGTATCTCTTTTAAATACAGCTGCATATTTTCCAACCACAGCCCGATCCAACAATTTCTTGTTTCATTAGGGGGTGTTTAACTAAACATTAACATTGATTTGATATGACGATTAGCAAATAAATGCAATGCTAAAATCAATTTTAGTTTTAGTGAAACACCCCCCTTTTGACAGTTTACACACAGCGCATAATCATCGATCATAATAACGAAAAAAAAATTCCCATGGAAGACAAAAGCATGAATAAGTCTCTATACTGAGATACAAATATTGATACAGATAGATAATGGTGATCCAAAGGTCTAACATACATTACCTTCGCAATATAATTCCAATAATCAGGAAATGTAGAACCACCAATAATGTTTATTTGAACTCCGTGCAATAATAATAATATGCTCATCACAGGTTCATGTAGATTATATTAGCACGCACAGTGCTGATCAGATGGGAATGCATGCACTGCATGTTAGTATGATGTGTACATACGCTAACAGCATGCCTTGCTGAATCAATACACACAAGGACGTCATAAAAGTAGCGCTCGGTCGTGGGGATTCCCCGCAGCTGTGATTCGCCATGCAGTATTCAGCTGTGTTCTTTTATGAACTTGAGTATTGGTCAAACTTAAATGGGTAGTTGAGTTTTGGTAGAGAGGGCGCTGCACAACACAATTTGTTCGTGAGGTAATGAAATACTGAGTGTCGAATTTGAAAGAACATGCAATTTTAATGGCAGAATAAACTTTATTTGGTCAAAATCGGTTCAGAAATGGCTGAAATATCAATACATTTTATTTGGGCCCCAAATAAATACGATTTTTTGACAATTTTTAAAAAATGCTTACACTTTTTCCAAAATTTTCAAAAGTGGTTTTTAAATAGTAGTTGATGATCTCTCTACTTAATCATTATTTCAACAAAACATCACATGCATAATTTCTATGAAAAATGGATAAAACCATTGCCTAATTAGAGAGCGCCCTCTTGTGTTTTAATGGCGCTTTTTGAATGATAACAGGCTTTTTACTTAGTCGTTTGTATTTTTGTATACCTTTCGAGCATGGTGGGGTTATAAATATTAGTTTGTTATGTTACTGTGCAGGTTTTGGTTACTAAAGTTCAGCCTTACCAAAACTGTAGGCCTACTACCCCTTTAACTTTAGTAACCAAAACCTGCACCATTACGGTACAAAGTAATACAGTAGTTATAATTTCACCATGCTCGAAAAGTATACACAGTTACAAACGACTAAGTAAAACCCCTGTTATAATTCAAAAAGAGCCGTTACAACTCAAGAGGGCGCTATTTAAAAAAATCACTGGTTTTAGCCATTTTTCATACCAAATTGTTTTGTTTAAATAATGATTCAATAGAGTTATCATCAACGACTTTTTAAAAACCTATTCAGATTTGTTTCCAAGTAGTCTTTAAGCATTTTAAATTTTTTTCTAAAAAGTCTAAATATCTCCCGGTGTTTGCCGGTGAAGAATCTTTTGAATAAAAATATACTTATGGATATTTCAGCCGTTTCTGAACCGATTTTGATCAAATAAAGTTTATTCTGTCATTAAAGTTGTATGTTCTTTCAAATTTGACAGTCAGTTTTTCATTATCTCACAAAAAGAATATCGGGGGGCACTTCGGGAAATACCAAAACTCAACGGTACCTTTAAGGTTCTTTGCTTTTAAATTTTCTTCTTCTTCTTCCAATTTAATACACTGCAGGTTTCATTTCTGAATATTATCGCAGTTATTTAGGTTGAGATGTACAGGTCAACTAGAGTCAACCGGATTAACACCCTACTCTTTTCAAGAAGTTCACTGGGTTCTTACCGTGCATGAGGTGTTTGTTGTCTCATACACGGGACCTCCATTTATTCTCCTATCCGAGGGACAGAGTGTTTTCCGTGAATTCTTTTCCTTAGCAAAGCGAAGCACGGCGGAGGCCGATAACACACACCGAGATTCAGCTCGAATATATTGCGTGATAAAACACATTGTCTGATGGTCTGGATCGAACCGGGGATCCCTCGCGTCTAATGCCCGGCGCAGACAGAGCAGACTAGACCCGATCCGACTGGTTTTCACCCTGATTAACTCAGTATGCGCTGCCTCAGGACTCCGGTTTTGCCAGTCAAGTGCCAGTCGAAGGTGATTCAAGGCCGATTCAACATGTTGGATCGGCTCTGACTGAGCGAAACTGACTCTAGCCTGACTGAAAACCAGTCGGATCGGGTCGAGTCGGCTTTGTCTGCGCGGGGCTTAAGTCAGGCGCGTTCCCGACTGAGCTAACTCGCCTCCACTCATAAATACTCCAAAATACAAAATAAATGTAGGCCTAATGTAATTTTCTATCAAAATCAGAGCCCGGACAGAGGTGGCTATATTTTACCACCTCCCCTCTCTCCGCGATTTTCCCGAATCCTCGGCAACGCATGGAGTGTTCGCCTTGCCCCGGGGTTATTCCTTTCTTTTCTCTCAGGTCTTGCGCTTCTTTTAAAACCAAACACACACAAAATCGTTTATAAACATATTGAAATGCCATTTTCCTTAATAAGATAAACAATTGAATATTTGATTTTGTTTTAGACGTTTGCACTAGAATAGTTGAATAATAGTTGGAAATAAAATAAAACAATTAAAACATAAGTTAATAACAAAGAAATACATAAACAATTACCATAACCAAAAAAAACCTTCCAATTCGTGATTGTATCATCACTCTGACTCGTCTAAAGAATGATGTGGTAATCCAAACAATGTTTAATGATATAAAAAAATAGATGATATTTGAGATAAAGAGGATTTTATGTCATTATTATAATAAAGTACCATAAATATGTAAATAGATTGCCCCCCCCCCCCCCCCCCTCCCCCGCAAAAATGTTTTAACATTTTATTCTATACTGACATCTTTTCACTGACCAAGACCAACTATTTAATTGTTAATATCTTTTTAGGAAAATGGAATCTCAATATGTTTTGTGCACGTACGTTTTTGCTGACATGTAAAGGTTGCGTAAGGGCCTGAAAGAAAAAATTAATCATTATTTGGCATTGCCGAGCATTCGGAAAAATCGCGGAAGGGGGATAGGGTTGATGTAAATAGATAATCGATTTATACTGTCCGGAATCTGATAGAAAATTAACGTATACTTGTGCTGATTTTATTTATTTCCTAAACAATTAGGAGTTTGTTGATTTTAAAACAGAGTACTGTCAACATGTTAATGAGAGAACACTAATTAAGCTATAGGGAATCACATCAGGGAATCCCCACGACAGAGCGCTATGATATCATTATGATACAAGCGCATGCAATCACGTCTGATCTGCCTTCTGCAGTCCTTCTGCCTTGCAGATAATGTACCCACATACTGGTACCAGTCCTGTGATGAGCATAAATATTTTATTGCCCGGAGATCGAACGAACATTTTAAGTGGTTCTACGTTTCCTGAGTATCATTGTGTAGGTAGCCGTATTCTAGACATTTGGATCACTATTATCTATTTGTAACATTTGTAACATTTGTATTCGTGTATTTGTCTCGCATGTGTATTATATTGGTTGGTATGATTTATGGTTTTGTGCTGTGTATGTGAGTTTTAATTGTCATTGTAACAATTTACACAAATGCAAGCATAGCTATGGGCGGATCGGGCGGGGTCGGAAATGCTAATTTTCTTTGCAGCCGCCGTTGTAAAAACAGTGAAAATGTCAGAAATAACTGATTCTAATCTGTTAATAAATTTTCTTTCTTTTATGGTTACAGTCCGTTATTCCGAAGGTTCGTTATTCCGAAGGTTCGTTATTCCGAAGGTTCGTTATTCCGAAGGTTCTTTATTCCGAAGGTTCGTTATTTCGGTATTTCGAAGGGTTGTTCCCTTTTTAATGTTCATGATCATGCATGCATGTTTATGCTTTATTAATGATTTAAATTGATTTGGGAGGGGGCCCATGACCCCCCCCCCCCCCCCCCCCCAACTACGCCAGTGCACACACACACACACACACACACACACACACACACACACACACACAAACACACACAAACACAAACACACACACACACACACAAACACACACACACAAACACACACCCTATTTCATTTTCGGATTAACGAACCCTAATTAATTTTCGGACTAACGAACCTTCGGAATAACGAACCCGATTTCATTTTAGGAATAGCGAACCTTCGGAATAACGAACCTTCGGAATAACGAACCTTCGGAATAACGAACCCGATTTCATTTTAGGAATAGCGAACCTTCGGAATAACGAACCTTCGGAATAAAGAACCTTCGGAATAACGAACCTTCGGAATAACGAACCTTCGGAATAAAGAACCTTCGGAATAACGAACCTTCGGAATAACGAACCCGATTTCATTTTAAGAATAGCGAACCTTCGGAATAACGAACCTTCGGAATAACGAACCTTCGGAATAACGAACCGCACCCGTATATATACCGTACTGTGTATAAATCGATGGTATAAATGTATCATCAATCATTTTTGTATGTTGCTTAATTGCTGTCATAGTGAAGTTGATACCCAATAATATGGTTTATACGCATGAATCATCGTCAGGCAAGCTATTAAAAAAGGTATGAGAAGAGTATGTGCCATATCTTTATTGTAAATCTTAAAATCACTGTACAGGTGGTGACATTTAAAAATTCAAACAATACAAGCTTACCATAAACATCATAACGACGTGCAGTGTTAGCTCTTTTGAAAAACAATGTTGAGGAACTTCATGACAAAATAAATTCCATATATCTCCACGCATGTTTTTAGTTCTAGTTCTATGGTAATACTTATCATCGCCTGTTCAGCATCTAGATGATGATGTTTAAATCTTGTCCTTTCTGATGAATAATCCAAGTTATTGAGAAGGGAGGTAACTGACTTTACTCTCAGCTTGTATTGCAAGTAAAGACAACACAAATGCCCTCTCCGTTAACAAATAGCATAGTCATGGGTGACTTGGTGTACACAATGTACATTAGACACAGTTTCACCAACAGAGAAACGGCTATGTTATGATAAAAAGTGGTAAACAGTAGTAATTTGTCTCGTTTCACTAAAAGTATGTTAGGTACCCACTATATACCCTTTTGACTGTACTCTGTTAATGTTTTTTGTTTCTATAAACTTACATTTTGCATCTGTAATTCTATTTATGTGGAAAACTCGGTCATAATTCTAATCAGCTCTATGTGTACATATCACTTCATCCATTTGCAATAATACTTGGTCAATTGTGCAATGAGGAACATCACGCTATATATATATAAACTGGGCTCCAAAAGAAACTTATCACTTTTTCAGAGCGACGCTCACTAAAATCCATAGCACAAAATCGATTCATATTTAGACACAGATTAGCTATTATTCTCCTTATGAAGCATATCTAAAAAATGTCAAGTTTGCTTTTGCCAAAAAAGAGAAAAATGCCATGGAATCACCACAGGTCACTTTTTAAAAATCACATAAACTGCTCGCTGCGAACCTCCACGAAAGGCGGTCTATTCAGAACTTTCTATAGCTATTCATTCAACTTCAGAGCGGGTTATGTAACCACTAGACTGGCTATTGTCCGTACCGAGCTCTGTGCCCGGAAAGCGAGCAGTTTCTGTGATTTTTGAAAAATGACCTCTTGCGATTTCACCTTATTTTATTCTTTGTTGACTAAAGCAAACATAATTTTTTAGATGAGCTTGCTAAGGAGTATTATATCTATTCTATGCCCAATTATGATTACTTTTTATGCTTTGGATTTTAATGTGTGTCGCTCTGAAGAAGTGATAAGTTTCTTTTGGAGCCCAGTTTAGTAAAAGGAAAGAAGCCCAGGGCATAGGTCATATGGGGTCAAATTATTGTTATTTGTGCAGGAAAGTTGTAAAGTCTACATGTAAGCTCATGTGTTGCTAATTACTTTATACAAACCTTCATGATAAAGGGTTGTAAAGTTATTAGCTTCATCTATTCGGAGGCCCACTAGATACATTGGATCTGGGATCCCGGGGGTGGGGGGTGGGTGGGGTCACTCCCAACATGACTGGTTATACGCACCCGCGTCCAAAAAATAGGGGTCGAAAGTGTATCATTTTCAGCTATACGGCGTCGTCGACGTTTTCCTTTTAAAAGGGGGTGGTTTTGAGCACTCATCAAAAAAAAAACAATCACAAAAAGGGTACCTTTTCAGGCGCATTTTGCGCAATTAAGGGTATGTTTTCAAAGCAATACGCCATTTAGTGGTGTAAACTTACGAAGGTGCGATACGCCATTTATGGTCCATTTCAGAGGTTGATGGACACGGGTGGGTGGCGCTTTTGTATGAGAGTGACCCCCCGGGTCTGAGATGGGGGGGGGGGGGGGTGGCTTCAAGTACGGTCAAGGGTCTCTAGCCCAAGTCAGAGGTCATCTAAGGTGAACTACTTGCCAGTCCCTTTATTGCTAATAACGTATAACCCTTAATCCAATTGGAACCAAACTTGGTCAAAAGATACATTCGGGGGACTTCATGTTTCTGAGGTCAACTACTTGCAAGCTCCTTTGTATTGCTCATAGGGCCATTCTTCGTAAAGTAAATTAATTTGAAGGAAAATGAATGTCCCATTTTTAAAAACTGATTTTCTTATTTCCTAGTTCACGTTAACTAACATGTTTCTTCACTTTAAAGGGATCTAGTAGCCTATATTAGTTGACATGCGCAAAGACTGACGAAGATCTTATACAATGTGTATTTCAGTAATTTGATCTATCCACTGAGTGATGTATGAACATTCAATGGTAAATAAAGCGCATGTGACCAATTAATCAAGCAAAAATGCAAAGTGAAACTTGCTAACTCATTGCACTAACTTTGTACAGATTTGAAAACTCCAGTGGATAATTTAAAATCGGAACACTTTAAATCATAAATATTTGTATAACGAAAAGGAAATTCGGGAAACCAAAACATGTTCCATGCTTCTATTGGTAAAACAAACTACATAGAGGAAATTGAGAACCGCTGGAGTTCTAAGTAAGTTTTGTGAGTGTTGATAATGTTACTAGATCCCTTTAAATATAAAATTTCACATTTTGCAGCAGTTTATAAGTTTGCACACTTTTATCCCTGTGCAACAAAGCTTGGTAAATAAATGCATTACGGGGCCTTCATTTTGTTTAAATAAGGTCAATATCAAAGGTCAAAATAGTACATCATAAGTCACCTTAAATGAAGGTCATAATAATAATGCTATAGGTTGTTGAGACATAATCCGGTGATAGTCTTGGTTTAAATATAATAAAAAAATTGCATTAGGGATCTCGGCATTTGCATTCGGTTAATATCATTCTGCATATCTAACCCTAACCCTAACACACTTTCTAAATTATTTATTTCTTTAGTGTGTGTTGCTTCAGAATGAATCCACAGACAAGACAAAGAACCGGGTATGCCGAAAGTTACAACGTTCGGAAAGGAGCAATTACAGCTGGCATCCTGATAACATGTGGTCTTGTGACTGTAATACTCGGTCTCGCCCACTTACATTTTCGTTCTGATGAGGATTTTGAGATAGCTCTCATCAGTTACCTTCCAACTGGATCCTGGGTTAGTTTTCGATAGTGAATGGATAATGTTATTTCATGGTCAGTTAATTTTCCTGAATCCCTGCTAATATAATT
The DNA here is from genome assembly GCA_037951105.1 of Echinarachnius parma. Classification (NCBI taxonomy): domain Eukaryota; kingdom Metazoa; phylum Echinodermata; class Echinoidea; order Clypeasteroida; family Echinarachniidae; genus Echinarachnius; species Echinarachnius parma. Next base: position 24,720 of record JBAMJV010006887.1, on the reverse strand, counting down.
CAGTTGCATGATTATTTCCTTTAAGAATTCGGCAATATTTGTCATTTATCACAAACTTGGTACATACGCAGTGTACTTGAGAATGGGGTCGGTCAGAAGTAAAATGTGGCAAAATGGACCGAGATTATTCAGTTGGAAAATTTTACTCTTGTTTCGCGGATTTTGTGTGTTTTTTTTTTTTTTTTGGTTCAAATTGTATCGTAGATTTTTAGCTTTTTGTATATATAAATGAAAGGGATGCCTGTAAAGTGTCTAACTCCACGAAAATTACTTGGAGCTTCCTCGTTTCTCTTCTACCGTGTTGTTTAGCTTATGGTAAGAGAAGAATAAAATGGGGTTAGATTTTTTCAGATGCCCCTTTAGTACGACGTTATCTATCATTCAGCTCAAAAGCGTTAGTTAACGGTCGTAAACCTCATAAACGTCCGTTGTAAAAGCTGACGCATATTTTCGCTTTTTTAACCAGGAAAGCAGAGTTCTTTTTCAATGAAACTTTCACACATCATTTGGACATTATCTTACAATAATTGTGGTACAGAATTGAAGTCTCAAATGTCATTTTGGGCAATATCTGATACTTTACAGGTGCACCTTTAAATTAACCAAATTGTGTACAATTTAAAAGCCTGGTTGTTTTATAATTTAAATACCATCGTGCTTGTAGTGATTATGCAAGCAAGTGAAGTACGGTATGGGGATGATCGAAAGGAAAATGTTGAAAATGCATTTGAGGTATTACTTTAATTGAAGGCGGTGCATCCGAGATCAATTGTTTTGGAGATATCTTAGTATTTTACTTTGCATAATCATTATCAAATTTGTTATTAAGTTAAAGTGTGTTAGTTTATCTTTTAAATAATGTGTTTACAAACTCGTTTGCTTTCGTTATATTTTATCCAGCATCTAATAACAGGACTCACTGGGACACTCACGCGAAGTAGAAGATCATGCTGGGTGAGAATATAATGAACATTTTACTTAAAGCGAACCAAAATTATAGCATTTCATCTATGCTATTTCGATAGCGACACAGAGAGCTTTAATTTGATAATATATAAATCACTAAAAATGGCTCACAGATCACACGCCACACCAATCTCGCAAAGAGACGACACAAATTACTTTTTTGCGGCGTCCCGTACTAACATGGAGACTGCCATGTTTACATTTTTTGCAGACCCCCAGCAAAGATGTGACGTTATTTTGGACTTCAAAGCTAAATTTCCATTCATGATCATGTTGAAAGAAGAGCCAATGTTGTCTTTGTTGAAATACAGGCCACTACAAAACGTATATATCTAAACAGAGGAGATATTAACAAACGACTGTTCGAGCCTGGAACGTGTGGAAATGTCACTAAATGTGGTTATTTAGCCAATTAATATCATAGCTTTTTAACAGAATTGTCAAAGGTTGCCATGATGACAATTGTTTTTGCTTAAGCATGAACGTGCACACTACTATATGATTCGTGCCAAACTTGTACGAATTTCTCTAGCATGCCCCCAAAACAGCTGCGATGAAACCAAACTATACGTACCAAACATTCCTTTCCTTTGATTTGGTAAGGGGTGTCATTCCCCTTTTTGTCGTACAAAACAAATGCTTGTATAGTGAATTAACTGCCTACACGTATTTCTATAGTTACAGTTTAAGGAAATGCAAGTTTGTCATTTACCCCACTATTTCTCCTAAACAATTGAGCTGTAGTATCGAGACCGTATCGAGATGGCATTGTTTCCCTGTCGCCTATGTACTTGCTTTTGCATTGATTCATATCAGAATAATAAATGGCTCGTGAATGCTAAAATATAAGCAGTGCAATGTATTTTTGTTTGCTCCGATTTTTAATAAAGATACGTCATTAAACTAATAGTTAAAATGCCATTTGGCTAGACCAATCAACGTCAGTCCCCAAAAAACGTCACGTTTTGGCGGCAAAACAAAATCATGGCGCCACTCAGAGCATACAAAAGGAGCCTGTGATAGCAAAACAAAAATTATGCTCACTCTTCAAAAGAAGGGGTGATTCAGGGACATTTGGGATGTGTGAAAATAGGTCTTACTACACAGTTTTAAATCTGGAGTCCATCTTCGAAATTAGTTGCTCGTTTGTCAGTAATGGAAGTTGGTTAGATATTAATTATCAGGGCAATTTTAAGCAAAAAGAATCAACTAAAGGGTTTTGATCTTTGATTGAATAGAGAAACAAGGAATAATTATGTTTTCAATTGCTGCTCATTTCACTTAATTCGAGATCGTTGCAACTGGCCAAATATGCAATTATACAAAATATTGCTGTCCCCTACTGAGAGTGATAGATAAAGGGAGCTGTGGTTTTAGAGACAAACTCAAACTGGAAATATTGGTTTTGGTGAAATTAAGTGATACAAATATTGGGGAGGGGATCGGGTAATGCACCTTCAATTCAAACACAATCAGCTTGTTCAAATGTATATTGTGATAAAGGTATCATCATATAGCACAAGAAATGTATTTTAAATTACACCTACTTGTTGCATATCAAGTTATATAATTATCATTATTGATTTCAGCAGGTTTGATCGCGATCAGTATCTCGAATCGGTAATAATGATTTGTATCGGTTTTGGCATATAAACCTTTCATGGATTTGTATTTCTGTTTTAATCTTCTATATACATCTTTGATCTCATGGGGTAAGAGTTGGCAGCACATTTTGAGTGATGTCTTATTTTACAAGGGTGTACCCCTTTAAAGTTTTAGAAACCATGGTTACGCCATTAAAGAAAACAATTTAAGCAATTTTAAAAGTGTTTAAACAAATATATTATGTACAGAGAAAGTATTATGTATAAATCCCAACTCTAGGTCTAACCTTTCATGGATGGTTGTTTGTTTCACACCCCAGACTAGACATTCGGACTCAGTGTGGTAGCTTGGTCGGACTAATTACGCAAAAGTACTGGGGGCACACATTATGTATTGCTTTGTTATTTTCAAAAGAATGTCCCCTTGTTTCCTATTGTGTTTTTTTCTTCAAATTATTGGGGGGGGGGGGGCACTACCCCCCCCCCTCACCCCCCTGTCGCTACACCACTGTTCGGACTAACTTGTACATGGATATTGAAGAGTGTTGTGTACAATTTGAAATAAACAATTCGAAAATGTTGCAATTTTAAATTTGAACTAAATTTTAAAGTGAATCAGAAGTGGGATTACGATTGTATTTATAATTATTGTTATCAAGATTTCCTTCCACCCCCTCTCCCATTTTGTTCTTTTTTTTAACCATTTAATACATATGGATTTCGTTACATGTCCTGACAAGTGATTTTTGGTTTACAGTATATGTTGTCTTAATGTTTTTGTTTTGTATCAATCACAGATCAAAACGTACATGGTGTTGACGATTATTGGTGCTGCGCTTATGGCGCCTGGTGCTATTGTTGGTGCCAGTTTCGTAGTAATGTATAGTAGAGTGGTAAGGAATTCTACAAAATATAGTTTGAGTTAGCATCGGCCCTCTTGGAAATGAAGTTGCTGCCCTGTATAATATCCTTCAAATTCATGCTTGCTTCTGTCAAATCATTTCATCTGGATTAATAGTATGGAATAAATTAGAGTCATCTGCAAATAACCTAAAATTAAAAATGTTTGACGAGTTAGGCAAATCATTGATATACAGGGTGGCCCAAAAAAACCGGAACGGGGCACTTCCCAAAATATAGTAACAAATGTATTATGTCCATCGGATAGAGTGTCTTTTCAAATGAGCAACGATACCAAGAACAGTAAATTTGGTCGTGTAGTTTTTGTTTTAGGGCGCTGTGAGTGACACCATATCAGGTTCTCTTTTTTGTCAATTTGTATTGAGCCAGCGCTTGATGAATCGCACGAACCGCCGTTCATAGCGTTCAGTATCGCGCACTATTGTTAGTGTGCACTCAGCCGTGTGCCGAGAGAATGAACATGGTCGCTGAATGGTATTACGGGCAAGGAGTGCGGTTAAACCGGCATTGAAATCGACATAAATCGGCACCTGACATGTAGTATATCCCCTAATGTAGTATAAATAAATGTTGTGAAATGTTTTGCTATAATCTTGGAAACATTTTTTTTATTTGGTCTTAATACATTACTGATGAGAAAAAGTGATGTTTCCATTTTTTATTTTTGGTCCCAGGGTGCATTTTGACGATTTTAAAGATAATTAGCTAATTTGCATATTTGTGAAATAAAGTCAGGGGTCATTTTCTATCTAGGAATAGTACAATATTGATAAAAACTAGTATCCTAGGGTATTTTGAGGCAAGGATTCCATTTCCGGTGCTCGTTTGTAAGTGCTGTATGGGAAACACTCTGAAATCCAAGATGGCTTCCCCTAATTTCCATATTTATGAATATTATTGATTTTCAGTGGCTACAGCCCCTAATAAGCAATAATTCTGGATTATTATTTTTCAGTTATGCTCTAAGTATGCATTTAAGATATCTCAAATGAGTTGCCATCATGGCAACCTCTAGCAATGCATATTATTTGCATAATTATGTATTTTACCTAATTTGCATATTCCCCCAAATCGAGTATATTGGGAACCCGGCAAGTAAAATAAGACAAGTAATACCACTTTTCCAAGGTTTTGGGGGGCAGCAGATCCATTTTTGATACTTATTTACCTGTATCACCATGGCGTCCATCTCAAATCCAAGATGACTGCTCCCTAAATTACACATGTTTTGATACACGACTATATTATTTCGGTTAAATTAGATTGATATTATAATGTTTTGACTTTTAATTATTGGAATGAGCAACTAGAATACTTGAATCACAATGTAGTTGTTTGCTTACAGTAAGCAAATCATACTTTTATAAATTAAATGCCATTTAAGTAGCAAATAGCATTATTTACTTTAAAATGACAATTGCGGCCATCTAGGATTTATGTGGGTTGCCGAGGTGATACAGGTAAATAAGTATCATGAATGGATTCGTTGCCCCCTAAAACCTTGGAAAAGTGGTATTACTTTCCTTTTTTACTTGCCGGGTTCCCAATATACTCGATTTGGGGGAATATGCAAATTAGGTAAAATACATAATTATGCAAATAATATGCATTGCTAGAGGTTGCCATGATGGCAACTCATCTTTGATATCTTAAATACATACTTAGAACATAACTGACAAATAATAATCCGGAATTATTGCTTATTAGGGGCTGTAGCCACAGAAAATCAATAATATTCATAACTATGTAAATTAGGTGAAGCCATCTTGGATTTCAGAGTGTTTCCCATACAGCACTTACAAACGAGCACCGGAAATGGAATCCTTGCCTCAAAATACCCTAGGATACTAGTTTTTATCAATATTGTACTATTCCTAGATAGAAAATGACCCCTTACTTTATTTCACAAATATCCAAATTAGCTAATTATCTTTAAAATCGCCAAAATGCACCCTGGGACCAAAAATTAAAATGGAAACTCACTTTTTCTCATCAGTAATGTATTTAGACCAAATTAAAAACTGTTTCCAAGATTATAGCAAAATAAACTGCTGCTTTACATAACCTGATAGACTAATGGTCTCACTCACTGCGTCCTTAAACAAAAACGACCTGACCAACATTACTGTTCTTGGTATCGTTTTTCATTGGAAAGGACACCCATCCGATGAACATAAACATTGTGTTATTATATTTTGGGAAGTGCCCCGTTCCGGTTTTTTTGGGGGGCCACCCTGTATATAACAAAAAAAAGTCGGTCCCAGAACAGACCCCTGAGGAACACCGCATGACAGTGAATCATTAACCAACTGTACACCATTATAATTAAAGGGATAGTTGAGTTTTGGTAAAGAGAGTACAGCTTTGGTCAATCTGAATTGTAGGAATCAAAACCTGCACAATTACATTACAAATTAATAGTTATAACTCCACCATCCTCGATAGGAATGCAAAATTACAAATGACTAAGTAAAAAGCCTGTTATCATTCAAAAAGAGCTGTTCAAACTCAAGAGGGCGCTCTGGAAAAACTTATTGGTTGAAATAGTGATTAGATAAAGAGATAATCAACAACTATTTAAAAACCTCTTTTGTAAATTTCTGAAAAAAGGAAGCATTTAAAGGGGCTGTCCGCCTTTTGCAAGCCAAATTTTAAAAGTTGCGAGGTTATTGTTTTACGTGAAAGAAAATATCGTTTACCAGCTTGCCTGAAAAAATTAGGGCTTTAAACCTCCTGTTCGTGGAGATATAAATGGTTATAAACCTCCAAATAATAAAAACGCGCGCTGTCTTTTATTGTCCCATTCATGATCCTTCGCCCGTCTGTAAATTCGTTCACGTTAGCTACTGTAGCGCGGTGCTAATCGATCTCTCAGCACCGCCCATATACTCGTAGTCTTTCGTCAAGACTCTCACGCTATATGTACAATTACACGAGTGGAGCGAGCGGAGAGTGAGCGAAGCGAACACATCGAGCGCGAAACGCGAGAGTCTTTCTCTCCTTGCACATTGGTTGTTGTTTATTTATAATGTAAACCTATTAAATAACGAATATTCATCTACCACGGGATGGTAGATCAGCCGTTTGCGAGTGTTTAGAGTGTTTAGACACACAATCAAGCTGCATAGTAAAACCAAGTAAAACCAAACACGCTTTCTTGCACAATGCACGGTTACTGGTTGTTAGAGGGTCTCCGCAACATACTATCGTAGGCCGTACATGTTAAACCGTCGATGCGGACGCATTCATTATATGAATAAGGTACGTCATTACAAAATACGTTGCTTTCTTTTTAAAAAAGAGGTGAGATTTGATATGGATACAAAAAAAGGTATTTCTATGCTTCAGTTTTACTCTGATGTATCTCATATTTGATCATTAGAATAGTTATGATAATATTAATGTATGATACTAAATAATCCCCTAGGCTTAATACATGATGGAACGCGCCGAAGCAATATTGTGTATTAGGCCCCGAGTCAGGCAGAGGTTACCCGCATCTAGCGATCTGATTGGTTAGTGTTTTCATCTCATTATTAAATTACTGCGTGTTCATTAAAGTCATACCTGTAAAGTGTCTAACTCCACGAAAATTACTTGGAGCTTCCTCGTTTCTCTTCTACCGTATTGTTTAGCTTATGGTAAAAGAAGAATAAAATAGGGTTTGATTTTGTCAAATGTCCCTTTAGTATGAAGATAATTATCATTTAAATCTTTTATTTCAATCACGTTAATTAACGGCTTTGGTGACCTTTGACCTTGTCGTGCCTGCTATATTGTGTCCGATCCCCGCCCGGCTATATTGCATACAGTCATAGACGTACGTTCGTAGAGCCGTACGTAATATGTGTACGATACGCGTACAGCATCTATGCTGCCGTCCCATGACAAAAGGAAGCAACTCTGAATTTATCAAAATCGACTTTTTTCTTGATTTGGGGTATTTTTTGTATGCTCTACATGATGGTGAATAAATTGAGGTCACATGACCCCTAATTTCCGAAATATAGATATATCAAAAGGAAGCAACTCTAAAGATTTCCTCATAAAACAATGACAAAAGGAAGCAACTCAATCAGCCAATCAGCATGGAAGTGGCATGTGTGCATTGATCTCCCAATCAGCCAATCAGAGCGCGCCTAAGTGCAGCTCACTTTTCTCCTTGAATGTCTGTCAACCACTGCACCAGAATTCATACAGAAAATGCTGAAATTCGCTGATCTGTTTGCACATCTGAAGGAAACGTTAGTGTATTTTAACTGAAGTATATATATACATTTAAAACCCATTTCATTTATCAATCAAAATGCTGACTGTGAATAAAAAATATAACGTTTTTTTTTTTTTTTTTTCACAGCACAAGTTCTGATGCTGTGTGTTTATTATTGTCCCACATGTAGACTTTTGTGTGGGGAATTTTGCAGAAAATGATTAACTTGATGAAATGTTGTTTTACCTGGCTTTGCCAATGACTCACACACAAACACAAACACACACACACACACACACACACACACACACACACACACACACACACAAATATACGCACACATACAGACATACGCGCCAACAAACACACACACGCACACGCACAAACACACATACACACAGACACATCTACACACACACGCACTCACACAGAAACACGCACACGGCACAGCCACACACACACACACGCACACACACACTTACAAACGCACATAACACACACGCGCACACACACACGTACGCACACACACACACGCATGCAAACACACACAAATATATGCACACAGACATACATACGTGCAAACATACGCACATATACACACGCATACACACAAACACGCACATATACAACACATACATGAGTAGATACACACTAACACATACACACACTGACACATACTCACATGCACTCACACACACGCATACATACACATATATTTGCACATAATATACACACAAACGTATATACACACATACACATGGATACACACACAAACACACACACGCACGTACTCACACAATACTGACTTCTTAGATTATCAAGAGTTGCTTCCTTTTGTCATTGGATGACGCGTGCAAATATTCAAGATATACTGTGACAAAAGGAAGTATGCTGATTAATTTGCATAAAACAATGATTTTACAAATCAAAACATATCAACCCGAAATGCCTTCTCTGAGTACATTATAAAACATGTCATACCTGGGAATTAGGATTTTATGTTTGAGAGGTCAGAAAGAAAAACATATTTTCTTCATTTACTAAGAAACTCATTCCACAGAGTTGCTTCCTTTTGTCATGGGACGGCAGTATGGTAGTGAGCGCGCGAAGTACTGTGCATAATTATTTGCATTGTGTAAATACCACTAGCAAATTTGTTGAAGAAACCGTTTGAGAATCGACAAGAAAATGCGAATGAGAATGCGGCCTGGGAGGAGATCTAGAGGTTCATCAAGGAGAAAAAACAACAATTTGGTTGATAATTGAGATGCATGCAGAGCTGAGTCTGAGAAGCTGCAGGTGATCGAAGACGACTCGCTCTCGGACTGATCGAGTTCTCAGCGCCGATCGAAGCCCCGGCCTCGCGGCCTCGGCCTCGGGCTAAGGTACGTAGATCACCCTCGCAAGTCAAGGGCCCAATTACAGAATTCAAGTTTGAGTGTAGATCGACAAATCTATCGCTTTCATGGTCTCTTTGACATTATTATTGTCTTTTTCACTGTGAAAATGACAATGATAATGTCAAAGAGGCCATGAAAGCAATAGATTTGTCGATCTAGTTATGTTGATATCTCTTTTGTTATGACTTATGATTATGAAATGATGGGCCTTCTCAAATTTGATATAGAATGGGTAATCCGTTTTTTGTGTTTTTTTATCGATGCTCATTTTTGATGTATATGTTAGGTCTATGGTCTGGAATGTGTCTGTGTAGTACTACTCGGTCAAACTCAAAAGACAAAAGTGAAATGTTGCAAAATAAAAAAATATTGTCATTGTGAATTGTGGTGGTCAGGTGGTGCATTGGGTGGATTGATCCACCTCCCAATTTCAAATTTGTACTGGTCCGAGATGATACTTTAGCGGTCTTGACCTCGTAAAGTACGAAGAAGAACCGTGGTCTCGGCCTCGAAAATGTCGAAAATTTTAATCCAATACTAAATCATACTCTCGGCTTCGGAAATGTTGTACGACTACGTCAAATATGTCAAACTTTCTGTACCGGCCCGCCCATGTTGTTGCCGTACAAAGCCGCATAGCTCTGCTCCCTTGTGTGACCCACCTCACCCCCCCCCCCCCCCCCCTCCGCCTCCATGGAAAATTCAGGCTAATCTGCAAATCTCTTACTTCAGGACAAGTTTTTTTCATTAGATATTAGGCTTGGCAATCAAAATGTTGGGGAAAAAACCTTGGATGATCAGTGTTTTCTTTTTGTCTTACATAAGGAAATTGACTTTCCATACCAATTGCCATCATTAAGCAACTTTTTGATTTTTATCCTCATTTTATAGCATTGGATGTGGCTGTTCTCTTTGACATTATACATAGAGGATTTCCGAGTACCGATAGAATGGACGTGCAATCTGCATGCTGACACGACTCACACGATTGGTGCTGGTGGTGACCCCGATTGACTTATGGTTAAGGTAATTCATTGAGAACCTTTTTCTTGGACTGTGGACAGAGATAAATGATAGATCTGTGTTCTGAAACTAGAATTTCATCTTCAAATTAGCAGGCAAAATCAATGAGAGTTTATTTTGGCATACCATTCTGTGTCAATTGCTATACTTGCACAAAGTGATCTCACTGGGTTTCGAAACTGGGAAAACAACATAGATAAATGTCAGAGGAGGAAAGAATGATTGAGCGCATATTTTGAAAACTTATCATGGGCTTGATTGTTATGTTATATAACAGAAAATCTCAATAAACAAGGGCCGACATTACTGGAAATGAGAAAAGATTCACAATGCATTGTAGAATTTGCATCAACATTCCCTTACACCATTTTCAGAATGATGAAAATTATTTTAGCATGATTTTATTTTGTATCTCTGCAAGATTTTCAGAATGTGGACCTTAGATTTATTATTTTGCTTATTAGAGACAAATGCATTAGGCATACTGTATACTGTATACCGATTGAAAAACAGATGAAAACTGCTACTGAAAAATTGACAATGGAATAAAATTAGAGTCAATAATAGTGTAGCTTTCGATCCTAACAGCTGAATAACAAACTGAAGGGAAAATAACAAATTTGGTCCATGTTGATTAGAAATCAAATCCTCTTTTTACTACATGAATACATGTTTGTGGTTCATTTTGTGCAATAAGTGCACATGACTTACACATTACTATTTATCTGATTGCATTCCTTTTTTCACAAATCTCACCCTCTCTATAGATTTCTTCAAGACCCATCAAGATTCTACACACCCACTACACCACACCACCCAGAACAAATAACCAGGCCGCCAACACCCCAGTTCTCGCAGACCCTTCAGTCGCCATGCTCATACCCTGCGGGAAACGGACCCACAACGTCCATTAGCAAGGAACTAAGCTAGCAGGTTTTTGCAAACGGGGAATCCTGCAGTTCGTGTGCAAAATCAAGAACTTCCTACAGTAACAGCGGGCCGACCGTTCTTGGGTTTAAATCTGCGACACACTTTGGTCAGAATTATTCCGGTTATTATGCGACGGCACGATACAGCTCTATGGTCAACCAATCAACATGCTTGTAGCGAGGTAAACATTCAGCACATTGCTATCATGTGTAGTACATAGACAATTAGTTGGCTTGTTAACAATACAAGCCAGCCATGCGTTGTCTATACATTGCTTGTGACAACGAGATGTGACGTCATGCAGTCTACGAATCACCAAATTAGCGAAACTGCTTGTCAACGAAAGTTATTTGAGCGCGGTGAACGGGGCAATAGATCGCTCCCTGCGTCGTTGAAAGCTCTGTACGTCGCTGAGCGAAAACACCATAATATTGGAGCAGGACTTCTAGCGTATGAGACATGTTAGATGTGGACGTCGACCGTGGGTTTGAGTTTTTGTCATACGAAACAAACAAACATCATTTTTTTAAACTCAAACAAACCATTGTTTTTCTCAGATGAAATACTAATAAATAATATGATTCAGAATAATTGTACAAGGTTATTGATATAATGTATGATTGAAGTTCCTAATAACACCCATGAAGAAATGTGAGTGTGTATCACTATGCCAATTGTCCTTTTAACCCTCCTTTTGCTTGGATTCACAGAGGCTTGCCCTATTATGTGCAGGGTATTGAAGGGTCGACCAAAGATCAGGATCAACCAAATGGCTAGTTGGACAATATATGAAACACATTCACAGAGACACTACATGATCTGCACACATCCAAAAGTTGAATCAATCACCCAGTATTTCATTTTTTGTAACAGTTGTTTCTGCATTTATTGAAAAATTAAATACAAAGTATCCAAATAACAATAATTGCATATTGTTATATAATTGATTTTCATAAAATGTGAAAATGCTGTGTAAATACACAAGTTATTCAACCATTTGCATTGCTTCAAATTTCAGGAATGTAAATCCTACTTCAAAAAAGTACAATTTACCAGCATACACAAACAGGTTAGTTTGAAATGTAAAAAATGCACACATAGTACCAGGTAAAGGGGAAAACGGCTAGAAGCATGAAAATATACAGTCAAACCTGTGTACCATGACCGCCAATCAAAGTGGCCACTGTAGAAAGGTGATCACTATAGACAGGTTTCATTACATTCCTTTTCTCTGCAAGGGATCATGTTTGGTGGCCATTATAGGCAGGTTTGCTGCTATAAAAAGGTGGCTGCTATAACAGGTTTGACTGTACTTGAATGTAAATGTGGGCTCTGTGTAGTGATGTATCCGCAGAGTATGTGTGAGTGTGGGTGTGTGTGTGTGTGCGCATGTTAGATACTAACAAAAAACAGACTTGTAGTTATTTGCAACTGGTTGACATAAAAGATAAATAATGTGCTCACACTGTCTGAAAATCTACACCTTTCATTCACTGTGTTATTAAAAAATAAGGAGTACAGGGGGAGCAACCTCTACATGCAGTGATGTTGCATGGGGGCGCATCCCCCCTAATAATTTGCCATAAAAATACAAAACATCACATGAATAGATTGGGGGTATGACAGGGTGAAGGGTGGGGGATATCTCTCCTTTGCATAACTAACATACTTCTAAAGATATACATACAAATAATCTACCCACATACCCTCCCCAAATGTTATATAGACATGCATATAAACATCACAGGAATAGATTGGGGGTATGACAGGGTGAATGGTGGGGGATATCTATCCTTTGCACAACTAGCATACTTCCGAGGTGATACATACAAAAAATCTACCCACATACCCTCCCCAAATGTAGCCTATATATTATAGACATGCATGTAGGGTGTATGCCTGTTTCTATAATGGTTTCAATCATGTGGGAGGTCATGCTTTCTTGAATTCTAGTATATTCCAAGGTATGGAACACACTGCACATTTTTTCGAGTGAAAAGTTGCAAAAGCTCCCTACTGTGGGAGGGTCGATAGTGCGATACCCCTCCCACACCCTCCCTGCTCCCTTCCACGACCCCACCCCCACTTTTCAAAATAGTCATGCCACTGCAAGAAAACCCGGCGGGCGCGCAACGGGCAACGCGATCACGGGCTGAACCTCCCCGATAGACACGGCAGCGCAATTCAACGAGTGGATGTACCCGCGACTGCTGAGCTGAGCCGATGTGTAGGGCCTACATGTACGGGTGCGCATATCAACGGCCGGACCATCATTCCTGTGACAAATTTACGGTAAGCCATCAGTTTTCGGTGATAAAATATTCAATATCAATATTCCCTTTTTTCACGAGGTAAACGGTTTTCGTTTTCTTTCAAACTTTCACAAATCCTTCAATTGTATATTACAATGATATTGACGTAGGATGGAAGTCTCTTTCGGCAGAATTTTACACTTTACCGGGATCGCTTTAAGGCTCTATATGGGAGCCAGTTCGTCCCGCTCGCTGACCCCGTGCTCTCTCACAGCTAGCTAGCTCGCGATCGCATGGAGAATCTCCAAGCCATATAGAGCCTTGACTAAAGGCTAATAAACTCGGGGGTCCGTGACCGGGCCTGGCCCGCACATACACACATTACAATACTGTACTGTTCAGCCTCCATTGCACTAATAATGAGTAAGGCCCATGTCAAAAACTCTTGGCACACATGCATTAAGTATACACCGGCTGCCGAGCTGATATTGCGTTTCGGGCTAAAATGGTCAAACCATGGTCTATGTGGCCTGGACCAGTTGGTGGATTATCATTTTACGTTTAATACAATAACTACGCAGCTGAAAGTCAGGTACATATGCTGTACTAGTTATGCATGTCGAATGGTCTGGTTTGCGATGGGGTCACGGCGGGGAGTTTTACGCTAAGCTCTCCGTTACTTTGCCTAGTCAGGCTATACGGGGCTATACGTCTAACAGACTCGATTTTCTTTTGTTATCAACTGGTTAATTGTTTAAATCAGAATAAAATATTCCAGACTATCTGTGAAGATTCCATTCTATAAAACGACTTCTACCTATAAATAAAGGAGTTTTTAAACCCCACCATGTGACGGCATTTTTTTGTATTTCCCTTATGTCCGCATATTGCGTGAATATCAAAACCCCGCGTCTGTAATTTCATTTCACAGACTTCCACTTCCCTTGTTATGCTGCGTGACGTGTTTAGTGTTCCACAGACTTTCAGTGCACACCAAACTGCCTGCGTTTGCCGTGTGCAACTTAATGACCGAGTCCCCGAAGAATCAATCAAGTACTGAAACATTCTTCAAACTTGAGATCTATTCATTCTTTCTTTCATTTGGGATTGTTATTTTGTAGCATGCATATAAGAAATTGGATCTATACACAGGTTTCTCGTGAATAAGTTCATGACAGTTGTATTCTGACAATGAATCAGCTAAACATATCAAGTGGCCGAAATGTAATACATTGAAGAGAGGATATCTTAGCTATTTTTTTGGAAGTTTTTCCTTCATAGAATCTAAATTACAGCGTTGTTCAATATAAAATTTCACATGGGTGTCATATTTATCCCATCTAGGTACTGAAAACTTTTCAGATGATTTGTTAAAGGCTAGTATAGTCCTTTTAACAAAATTTGTATCGGCTGG
>JBAMJV010006887.1:0-7500 GCA_037951105.1 Echinarachnius parma | reverse complement strand
ATACCAAAACTATCCCTTTAACAAACTGTAGTCTATTGGTCAAATAATCTTTAAACCATTCAAGTGTCACACCTCGAAATTCCTAGTTAAGTTCCTGTTAAGAATAGAATGGACAATGCTGTCAAATAATGTACTTTGGCAAAATCACCAACTATCATACGCCCTTCATCAGTATATTTTGTAATTTGATAAATCAAATTAATCAGTGAGAGTTTAGTACTACAACCATGTCTAATCCCATATTGATGTTCATAGAATAATTAATTGTCTTGTAAAAATTTCAATAAACGAGCATTAACTATTTTTTTCATATACTTTACTTATTATTGGTAAAAATAGAGATGGGTCTATGATTACCTGGTAATTTCCTATTCCCTTTTTTGAATATCGGTAAAACTCTTGCCATTTTCAGTTTGATTGGAAATATACCTGTTGTTAATGAAAGTTTTAACATATAAGCGAGTGGTTCACTAACAAAATCCTTTGCATCTTTTAACAAACATACTGACAAAGCATCATATCCGCATGCCTTTGTTTAGGTCAAGAGTATTAATCAAATCTTTTACTTATAGACTTGTGACTGGAAGGAAAAAGAAAGATTTTTATGACGAGGACCTAAATAGTCGGGTGCGTCGTTTGGAGCACACCTCCACGTCGATAGAGAAAGGGTGTGTCGTTTGAAGCACACCTCCAGGTCGGTAGTAAAACTCTGCATGATACATTTACTAAATTAACCGCTACTCACCATTTATGGCAAAAGAAAAGAAGAGTCATAAGAGAGGATTCGAACCCATATAACAAGTGTTGAAGTCCACAGTGTGAACAGTAGGCCACGTACACCGCTGATGGTCAGTATGGTCTCATTGTATTTATAACCCTCAAACTCAACCAAACCCTAATCCTAGTGACGTTGCGTGACGTCACAATATGAATATTCATTATCGACCTGGAGCTGAGGTAGACGTCGACGTGGGGGTGCGCTCCAAACGACGCATCCTAAATTGTCATTGTATTTTATATTCGTATCGACAATTTTACTTGCAAGATTTGTACCAATATTAGCAAAGAAATCATTAAAAGTATTAGTTTTTTTCAAATGAAGTAGTTACATTCATAGTCATTAATAGTAATAATCGTGTAAAGCGGTATGATATCCACGGGAATAACGCTATATAAATAACAGTTATTATTATTAGTATTATTATTATTGTATCATTAATTTCCTTTCTTACAAGTGTTTGAATTTTAGTATAATTTTGTGTTGTACTTTTCTTGTTTAATAGTTCATTTATATGTTACCAAGATTTGTTCGAGTTATTTTTTATCTCTTTCAAATTGAGTATCATGATGCATTTTTGTTGCTGTTCTTAAAACTGTTGTTTATATGTTCTTATATGTTTTATACTTTTCCAGACAGGTTAGTTCGATGGTCGATTTTATCACTTTATCATGAAGTCTGTGTATTTTAGTTATCGACCGTTGTAATAGCTTTTGTTATCCAAGTAGATTTCTTTTTAACGAAAACACTAAGTCTTCTTTTTTCATTGAGCGCATGTTTGTCACATATTTGCATAAACCGTTGAAAAGGGGCATTCATAAGCATCATTTGCAAAGGAGCATTGGTAAACGTCGAACCGTTGCTCACTCATTAATTTATCATTGCTTATTGCTAAAATAATGACTGTACAGAATAATGGAGAAACTTTCTACAAGTTACATTTTTTTGTTGTTGACGATGTCGATTTAAATTTTTCAAAAACAGCATAAACAGGGAAATGATCAGCTATAGCTATTTCAACATTAACACAACCTGATTGAACATTGGAAAAAGAAGAAAATGTGTATAAATATCAATGAGGGATGACTTCTATTTGCTATTCTAGTTGGGCGATTTATCAATTAGCGTAAACCATAACATTCTGCATATGTAGGAAAGTTTGTCTTCTATTATCTAACGATAGCATAATATATCACAATCTCTATAGCTTTCTAAATGTAAACTATGCAATATCCTGTTCATGTCATCAGTAAATTCATCGAGGTTACTGTCTAGTTTCTATAAAAACCACACCAACAACAACATAAACACTTCCAATAAAAATTGTTAACCATAGTGATTCAGTATTATTTAAAGACATCCCAGAAATGCGTTCATAGCTTAAACATAAATTAATGTAAGCTCCTACTCCGCTTCCTCTTTGGTTCGTCCTAGATAGGTATTCCAAATTAAAACCCGAAATCGAATATTCGTCCGCTTGTCTTATATTCAAAATTTCAGACATTGCTATAGCATTAAAATGGGAATAACATTCAAACTAAAACACGTGTTTTAAAGCATCAAAATTCCGGTTCAAAGATCGTATATTGACATGTGAAATAGAATATGACGACTGCATAGTTGTTTCTAATGATACTTGAAAATCGGCTGGAGAAAATGACGAAGAGGTTATATGAAATGGATCATTATCAATGTCACTATCAACATTTAAATCATTAGAAGTAGATAAGTCATTGTTTAAAATGTTTATTTTGTATACATTCGTTGAAATAATTGTTAGCATTTGATAGTTCATACAGCCTACTTGATTTTCTTTAAGTCTTCCTCGTAATGGACGGCAATCGGCTGGTCATCACTACTCCACCTCACCATGATGGTGCCATTGGTTGTCCAAAGAAAGCGGTATCCCGATTTCTTTCGTGCGTCGTTGGCGTTCTCCAGCAGCTGCCCTCTTTAACTGCAGAATATTTTCCTTGATGAAGACCTTCCGGTCTTCCGCCGTCATTCAGCCGTCTCCGCCCAGGCCTGGTACACCGCCCTTCATGCCCTTCTGGTTGCAAAGCGTACGATGATCGGTCTCGGTTGCTAATTCTGGTCCTCTCCCCTCGTCCCAAGACGATGGGTGACATCGATGTCGTTCTCCTGTATGCCGGGCGCCACCTGCTGGGCCACCTTCAGAACCGGGGCTCGAACGTCCTCTTCCCTTTTCTCGGGGATGCCGACTATTTCAAGGTTCATCCGCCGGTGATACTGGTCGAGAACACTGACCCTCCTCTCTACCTTCTGCATACTCTCCTTGAGTTCCCCGTTTTCCTTCCGTAGGACTTTGTTCTCGTTCTGGAGGGCCGTGACATGCTCAGTCAGATCATCGATCTTCTGCTCATAGAATTTGACGGCTGTGGTTACCTCGCGCTGGCCTTGTTTAAAGGGCAATGAAACATGGCTTTCGGCTACTATTATCGTTTAGAGGGTGAACAGACATTTTATTTGATACATAACTTGGCAATTTTGACCTCCTGGATCCCATGAAATCCTTACGTGAACATACCCACATTTTACTAATTCTTATGGCGGCAAAAGGTGATGGGAGCGGCCATGTTCTTGTAATTGCCCGACATGCTTTGCAAACTATGACGTGTGTGCTACGGTCCGAACAAAAAGCTTTTCACTGATTTACAGACTCGTCAAAGCATCCACAAGTCATGCAAGTATTCAGACAATGGTTTGAATAGGTGCTATTGAAATGCATTAGTGCATATAACTGACCGTGAGTCCGCACAAACCTAATAATGGCGGCCTCCAGTGTTCGCATGAATAGTGGTAAACCCGATAGAGTTTTCACATATTTCTCCCAAAGCAGAAATCTGAGTCGGAGTTATGTTACATATAATAAAAAGGCATATTACGATGTATCATGTAGGATAACTCTATTCTTGAGTTGCATTGCCCTTTAAAGGGATAGTTGAGTTTTGGTCAAACTGAATTTTAGTAACCAAAACCTGCAACATTACAGTACAAACTAATAGTTATAACTCCACCATGCTCGAAAGGTATACACAATTGCAAACGACTAAGTCAAAACCCTTTTTTTTTTTCAATGATATTTATTTTCTTCATTGCTTTTTACAAACAATAACAAAATAACAATAACAAACAATAACAAAATCAGTACATACAATAAACTGCATGTTAACATAATTATATAGAATATGATTTTACATTCACATCTAAATAATACAAAATGAACTTTTCCTATTTACATCAAATAAAGCATGCATGAAGAAAGCATGAACATAAAAAGGGGAAAATAGGAGAGAAAACCATTCTCCCCCCCCCCCAAAAAAAATAAAAAATACAACAACAACACCCATACAAGCACTTACATACACACATACACACGCTTGCACAGACACCCACACACACATCCACAGAAACATGCCTACATCTTTTGAGAATCTTGACCATTATATCAGCCATGTTCATTTCATTGCTTCTATTCGCCTTCCCTATTTTATTCTGCACGAAGCTATTCTAAGTTGTCTCACTTTCTAAAATGATATGTACCTCGGTCCCCAGCTAATTGTTTCTCTTCATTTCTATTTTCTAACAATCTTTTCTTAATCTCCAAAGGAGTTGGTGGTTTATTTATATTTTTACTATCTATAAATATCATATATTTTATAAAAATTATTATATGATTTAATAACTGTTCCTTCCCTATGTTTAACTCAACTATTTCTACATGGATACCTTTCCAATTTATATTTTTAATCTCTACTAAATTAAATAAATTCCCACACTCTTCCCAAATTGGTTTTACTTTCTCATAAACACAAAATAAATGCTCGTAAGTTTCTTCATATTTACCACAAAAAGAACATAAATTACTATTAACCATTTTAAATGTATATAAATGTAATTTAGTATATATAATATTATAAAGCATTTTAAATTGAAAATCTCGAAGCTTACTATTCAAAGTACATTGTCTAAGTCTTACAAATATTGATTGTATATCTTTCCCATTAATATTATATATCTGCTCTAAATTTCGTTCTGCATATGATTTTTCTACTCTCTTATTTAATAAAAATGCATATATAATTTTGGAAGTAATTTGTTCTAACAAATATACTCTTTCAAAAATAAAAAAATAAAATTATCATTAAAAAGGAGCCGTTACAACATAAGAGGGCGCTCTCTAAAACTCATTGGTTTAAACCATTTTTCATAAACAATTGTGCATGTGATCTTTTGTTAAAATAATGATCAAATAGAGAAATCATCCATATCTAACAACCTCTTTTGAAACTTTTTGTGAATAAGCATTTTATGTATGTTTTTGAAAAGTCAAGATGTCGCCCGGCAGGGTGAATGTATGATTACAATATTTTGAACTCAAATTTTACAACTATGAGAGCATTCGAAAGGGAATGATTCTCATTTCACATGTTTTATTCAATGAACTTTCAAATGGAATTAAAACCAACCAATTTAGTATCAAGGGGCATTTCGGGAAGTACCAATAGTCAAGTGTACCTTTAATCTTGCTGCCAAGAGTAGGTAGCGTCATATCTAGAGCTGATGAAAGGTTAGACACCTCCTCTCGGCTCGGAGCTGGCTGAGGACATCAGCACCTGGGCCCCTAACTCCTTCGTTGATACTAGTAGGTGCACCCGTTGCTGAATCGATATCCGCAACCGTCACACATCCATCTCGTCCCGCGTCAGGACTTCCTACCGCTGCAGTTGGTTCTATCTTCCTTGCCATTGTGATGTAAACACACTGTGTAGACAACGCACAATTTGTTGTATTTTTTTCATTTTTCATTTTTCATTTGTTTACATCAGCTAACACACTTTGTTCACAGTGTGTTTACAAAGTGATGACACTAAAAAAAAAAGGGTTTCCACCGACTTGCTGAATTAAAGTATATTTTGGACTCGCCTACCGAAGGTGGAAACAGGCGGAGGGCAAAGGTAAAAGAAAAAACGTTCAGGCCCGAAGCCAGGATATTAAAGAGTGGGGGGATGGGGAGTAATTTACAAAACTAGCCCGAGACCGATCGTGACCGATACCGAGACCACTGGTTTAGTTGTGTCAGCGGGGATGGGGTTGTGTTCGTGGCCAAACCAATCATGCCGAGGGCGAGACATAGACCACTGATTTAGATGTGTAAGCAGGGGTGGGTGGTGTATCGTCATTACGATGGCTTAGACCTATCATGGCCAAGACCGATGTAAGCGATGACCGAGACCGACGAAATGTGGACCTTTGTGAATCGGGGAGGGGGGGGGGGGGGGGGGGGGGGGGGGGGGGCGGCCTGGGTGTCGATCACGGGGGGGATGGGGGATATATCCCCCCCCCCAATATTTGAGGTGCGGGGGATGGCCTGTATTAATATCCACCCCCCCCCCCCCCCAAAAAAAAAAAAAAATAAATAAATAAAAATAAAATAAAATAAAATAAAATAAATAAAAATAAAATAAAATAAAAAATAAAAATAAATAAATAAATAAATAAATAAATATTTGGGGTTCAGAAATATAAACTAACCTTAAATAGATAGGGACATTGCCCCCTCTCATTCATTATGTGAAATGTGATACAATACAGTTCTTTAAACCACATTTGGAGAGTGCTAAACTGCCCAAATCCAAAATCTTCCGGGGGCTGCGCCCCCTGGAACCCCTAATAAGGCCATCGGACCAAGTTCCTTGTACCCACCTAATCAGGATTTCCCGCTATAGATGCCCACAAAAAATTAGCTAAAATTCAACATACTATTTGATACGTAACGGTTTTACGTATTTACATAATTCTTAACATCTTTAGTTCTTGATATTCCAAATCCTAAAGCTTACGGGGGCTCCGCCCCCTGGACCCCCTATTGAGATTACAAACGTGGGGGCAGTATCACGTGACTGATTCAGTTCAGGGTTCCAGTAGGGTGCTTGCAATGTGCACTTAATAATCTGAACATTTATAAACAGCTATGCCCGTTGACTTTAATTTAGGTGTTATTTTGGTTATACACTTTTTTGTCCCGTCCCCCCCCCCCCCCCTGTCATACAATCCTGGACACGCTACTATACTAGGTTGGTCGCTTTACTCTCTCGCCGACGATGGTCGAAATGACGTTTAACCCCCCCCCCCCCCCCCCCCCCCCCCCCCATGGCTAAAAGAAATCGACGCCTCTGGGGGCGGGGTGTGTACGCACCCAATCTACAGGATAAGTAACAAAGTATTTGTTAGCACGAATCTCAAAATTATAGGAAGCTATCGATTTTTCATAATTTAATTTAAATCAACAATTCTAACTTTAATCTATACTTTAATAACTTTTGTATTATTGTTTCAAGAGAATATCGTAAAAAGGTAGAATTAAAAAAAGTCAGCATTTTATGTCGACAAAGAAGCAACCTAACTTCTTAAACCGAAAAAGGCCGGACTATTTGAGGTTTTTCTACTGCCGGGAGGCGAATTTTTTTTTCCAAAACAGGTTTGCAGGTCAGAGACCACACATACCCGAAATTTCCGAATTCGAACATTTAGTCGAGTGCCGTAAAATAGCAAATACCAAAAACATTGAACCAAGGTAGGATTCGAACCAGGGATCTCTAGCATATCAGTCAAACTCTCTACCGACTGAGCTATCTCAAGTTCGCTTGGTTGGTATTGGTTTTTAGGGGTATATACCCTAACATTAACCCTTACCCTAA
>JBAMJV010006886.1:0-72925 GCA_037951105.1 Echinarachnius parma | reverse complement strand
TATGACGGTCCTAACGAATTAGTTCAGTAGCTGACAGTAACACTAGTAACAGTAACACATTGCTCAGTTGTTGGGGGTCCGGACAGTCAATGCCGGCATGCCAATGACAATGTTAATTATATTGACACAGCCATTTGAAAAAGTTAACAAGCAAAAGCTTTTATTTTTTACACAAATGTTAGACAATATCATAGAGAACAAATATTGATGATATTTACCATTAATAATGCATATTTTTTGTTCAATCCAAAGACAAAAAGGCGGCTTCATTTTAGTTATATACGTCGATAGTACGTGCCCGGAGAGCGCTGTGTATAGTGAACATGATATCTAACGTAGATGATGAAACACATTTCTTACCTTCCTGGATCTTTTGGAAATCGAAATAATGCTGAACCTGCTGATAGTTTTGTGTAGCTATTGGTGCAGCTTAATGCACTGCACCAATTATGAGATTTACTCATGATTTTTTACAGAAATTTCCTTCTTTCTTGTCTTGATCTTGGATATTTTGTCCATTTTGTCTCACACAAACAAGCGGGCGAAGGGGATCAAATCCTGAACTTTACCCGCTCACCGCTAGTTGGCGCACTCCTTCAAACTCCCACAATTCCGCGCGTTAGCGTTTCACTTTTTGACCGAGAGTTGATCATCTTATGTATGTAGGATCTTTGGTGTCCCCCAAAAAAAAATCCAAAAAAAAATCCAAAAAAAAAAATTCAATTTTTTTTTTTTTTTTTTTTTTTTTTTTTTTTTTTTTTTTTTTTGCTGTACCTGTGTATAAGGCGCACCCCCGACTTTGAAATTTTTTCCGACGGAAAAAAGTGCGCCTTATACACGGAGTTTTACGGTACATGTAACTATGCAAGCAAAGCACATGTAATTTAGCATTCAACATTCAACACAATCTCCAAGTCCTATTATTTGACCCAATCAAACAGCATTTTACTATGTCTTAATTTGTTTAAATGAGGATAACCGAATGTATTCTTTAATGCTTGGCATGTGCAGTAGTATACATTTTGCATCTGTTTGCTGCATTTTTCAGTTGTAACAGTAGCCAATCAAACGATATCACATAATATTTTTTCTTCTAAAAAGGAGTTATACAATTTCCACTCCAATAAATGTTCAATTTTTCTTCCTAGTATAACAATATTCATATTTGTTTGATATATATTCTATGTGATGATCTTACTTATAGCAATAAAAAAAACACGTTTAGGAACGGGATAACTTTTCAAAACAATTATTAGGTCGATAACAACATTTCAGGTTGGTTTTTGCTGGAAATACGAAATATAACAACATTTTAGGCTAGTTTTTTGCTTCTGCTTTTAAACACCGACACAAAGTTGACACAAAATAGGATTCTATTTCAGTTGAATTCTAATATTTGTTAACATCCAAAGCGGATCAGTTGCAATCATTGTAATCTGTGCAATGTGATGTAAACATCGTATTACTATTGGTACCATCAAAATAACAGCATACAATATTAAAACACCTTTAAAATCTTCCAAATTTGGAAAAATAATCAAATCAAAAACGATAACACAATCATTTTCATAATAAATGGACTATAATTGTCAATATAATTGTATTATAGAGCAGCAGGTTATTTAAGTGCAGAGAGTTTCTATGCAGCAACATTTGAAGAGAAAATGGTGTTAAACTTTGTAAAATAATAATAATTTGTTTGTTTTTGCAGCAAGATATACATGTACATTAATACAGTCAGCAGCAGATATGCCATCGTTTGTTTGTTTTTTGCTTGTTTAAAGAATACAAAATAATAATAATATTAATAATCATAATAACAACAATCATAACCATAACCATAATCATAATAACAATTCATGTAAAAACAATAAATCATTGTTCCTATATAGTGCAGCTATAGAATATTTCCATTGATTAATCAGTCATATAATTGCTCATTCCCACTGTTCTCAAGCAGTAAACAAAAATAAAACGGCAGGTACTTACAATTTATTTTTCAGGGATGAATTTCAAGCTTGCCTGCATGAAAATAACACTCCAATATTTTGATATGGATTGAAATCAATGCAAATTTTCAGGGGCTCTTTTTTTAATTTTGCGGGTGAATTCGCCACTAGCCCCTGTGTATTTTGTTTCTTTGTTGAACAAAAATTACAGTTTCCATACATTCAGCGTTAAATTAATTATTCTGCATGCAGGTTAAATCAAGCAGTAACAAAATACAGAGAAGCCTATTCTTCATAAGAAATAACGCCCATGTCAACCAATTTTAAAACCACAGATTATTGTTTTCCATATCTTGCAGGAAATAAAAATGTTCTTTACAAAATCAAACCCCTAACCCCAAATTTACTGACTACCCCTCATTTTAAGTGCAAGAAATTATTCTTCAGATGAATAAAGCAGCAAAAGAATTAAAAACAAATATTTTTAAAAAGGAAATCGCATCTAATTCCATACATTTTAGGATATAACATCATCCCGTATATAAACCAAGCAGCGGAAAAGAACTTCTTTTAAAAGAAAAATATACATTTTGTTAAGACCAAGAGTTGAACACAAAACCACAAGTATTATATAATGTACAGCTGCAGTAATATAAAGCATTATGACATACAAAACACTTTTTATGGTACACTTACATATTTACAAATGCGTAAAACAAAACACAGCATCGTTGTTCTCTCATAACCAATACCTTCCCTTTCTCAATTTCTTTTCTTTAAAAAAAAGTAATGCCTCAATCACGAAAAAAAGCTCAACTTGAAATAAAAATAATAACATTAAAGCATTATCAAAAAAGACAAAATCATGCCTACATTACCAACTGATGATAAATGTTGATTCGTTTGAAACAAAATGTGTCAGAGTATATGTCTAGAAAAACAATCCTTTAAACTGTAAAGCTTTTTATAAAAAGTCTTAAGAGGTATAGGTAAAGGTATATTGATAAACAGAAAATGCCCAACACAATATCTAAACACATGAATTAATATTCAAAAATGGCAACAGGTAGTGGACAAGAACACGTCAGAACCTATTAACAATTATAAACAAAAATACGGCTTGTTTTCTCAATTTCTGAAACGGAACAATTGAAATTCCTCCTCATGAGGGATTTGAAAATGCAATCATATTTTTTTCTCCAAATAATGCATAATTTATAAACATACAGTACTTACAAACGCAACATGAACAAAGTAATAAAAAGAACATATTTTTGTTTTCATTATACAATGTGACCATTAACTGCAATATAGCTCAACTTACACACAGCATAGTCTTTATACTTTTATAATCAACTGCTTTTTGTTGAAAATGTATCATCAACCAATCCTTTCTCCTTTTATTTCAGGCATTTTCGAGTCAGGTGCTTAATACTTTGCAGCAGTATCTCTTTACATTCTCAAACGTAACTATTAACTTTACGTTTCGCGTCTCCACATCAATTTACAATAGTCAGGTGCTAAGCTTTGCAGCAGAATTTCTATACTTTCTCAAACGTAACTATTAACTTTACGTTACGCATCTCCACATCAATTTACAATAGTCAGGTGCTTTCCTTTGCAGCGGAATTTCTTTACTTTCTCAGACGTAACGAGTAACTTTACTTTACTTTACGCTTCTCCACATTAATTTACAATAGTCAGATGCTAAGGTTTGCAGCGGAAATTCTATACTTTCTCAAACATAACTATTAACTTTATGTTTTGCTTCTCTGCATCAATTTACAAGAGTCAGTTGCTATTTAGGTTTGCAGCTTAATATTTACCTGTTCAAACATAACTATTAACTTTACGTTTCACTTCTCCACACCAGTTTACAATAGTCAGTTTATAAGCTTTGCAGCAAAATATAAACCTTAACTATTAACTTCTCGGATTCATCAATTTACACTAGTCGGGTGCTTTACTTTGCAGCGGAATTTCTATACTTTCTTAAACATAACTATTAACTTTACGTTAATACTCTTCTCTACATCAGTTTACAATAGTCAGTTGCTAAGGTTTGCAGCAAAATAAACCTTCTCAAACGTAACTATTAACTTTCATTTTCGCTTCTCCACATGAATTTACAACACAGGGATGCCAGTGACCTGCAGGTTGAGAGCCTGAAAATGGAGTCTTGATACTTTGTTTGTGTGCAAAACAGTACAAATAAGCCTGAATTTGTAGGAGCCCAGGGCCTGAAATTCAGGCTTTTGCCTGAAAACTGGCATCCCTGTACAACAGTCAGGTGCTTTACTTTGCAGCAGTATCTCTATACTTTCTCAAACGTAACTATTAACTTAACGTTACGCTTCTCAACATCAATTTACAATCGTCAGTTGCTATTAAGGTTTGATTTTCATATCAAATTTGAGTCATTGCTAGATTTTTACAACGTTCTTAATTACATTTTCAATAGTAGTTACATATTCAGAAATAATAATAATAACATACACCTTTTTTTCTGAGAAAAGTGTTAAAATTTATCTTGTCGCTTTAAATTATGAAATAATCAGTTGCTAAATTTGCAGCATTTTTTTTGTTCCCTAATATTTGTTTACCTCTCAAAATTATGCAATAATCAGTTGCGAGTTTTTGCAGCAAATTATGTACTTTATCCCACATTAATATTAAATATAAACAAACTTCATAGTCGGCTAACATGTGTAAAATAAAAGTATTATTTTGTTAGAGTAATATTTTTTGTGGCAAACAATTATTTAATTCTTTCAACTGTATTGTCAGTTGCTATTATTTTTGCAGCAATTTTATACAATCTCAAATTATGCACATTTTTATTTGACATGTTTCATTTACAAATCAATTTAATAATAAGTTGCTCGGTTTCATTCAACTTTAAAGTGAGGCCTGTAAAGTGTCAGATATTGCCCAAAATGACATTGGAGACTTCAGTCCTGTACCTAAATCATTGTAAGATATGTCCGAATGATGTGTGAAAGTTTCATTGAAAAAGAACACTGCTTTCCCGGTTGAAAATGTGAAAATATGCGTCAGCTTCTACAACGGACGTTTATGAGGTTTATGACCGTTTGTTAACGCTTTTGAGCTGAATGATAGATATCGTCATACTAAAGGGGCATTTGAAAAAATATAACCCTATTTTATTCTTCTCTTACCATAAGCTAAACAACACGGTAGAAAAGAAACGAGGAAGCTCCAAGTAATTTTCGTGGAGTTAGACACTTTACAGGCCTCACTTTAACATTACTATAAAACTAATATTACTTCTAATCTTCACATAAGGTCAGTCAGTTGCTATTATAGTTTTGCAGCTTTTCTCTACTTCTTCTCAACTTTCCCCACGTAAGTTTAAAGTCAGTTGCCAAGTTTTGCAGCAATTTCATAAATCCTCTCAAACACAAATGATTTACTTTTAATTATCAGGTGCTATTAACTCTTACAATTGTTTTGAATCACCTTACAATAATATTACTTTTTATCAGGCAATAAAAAAAGCATTTGCGAAGTTTTGCAGCAATTTTATACATTACATTCTCTAACACAATCTTTTCCATTTAATCTACATTTATGCAAGAATTAGTTGCTATTAAAATTTACAATTAGTTTAGATCATCTAAAATAAACAATAATATTACATTTCATCCATCAGTAACACCAATCAGTTGCTAAATTTAAGAATGCAGCAATCTTATATTCATTCTATTAAAAAAATGAAGAAAAAAAAGGTTGAACAATTATTCTATGTCTCTCTAAGTTAGGCAATAAATATGAAAAAATAAATAAATTTGCAGCAATTTCGTTCTTCTCCACATCATATAAGCTTACACGTTGGCCTCTGTTTCACCCGATAGGCAATCATACACCGATAACATATTCAAACATTCGTCTAACTTTTGCTTCTCCTGTGTTCTTTTTCCCCTCAATGACTGTGAATATACAACATTACTTTCATTTCAAACGTAAGAAAACTAAACAGAAATACATACTAATAATAATAATAACATCAATGAAAATGTGCAAAGAAACTTGGGGAGCCTATTGAAATTTCTTTGCTCAATTTTTCATTTCACATCATTTTCAGCAACATAGAGAATGAGGTTGTGTTAAATTCATACACCGTATTATTTTATATAAGTCTTGAGATTACTTACGACGAACATTCAATCAATCGAGCAATCATAGTGAACAAATTCTACTCCTACGCTTTTATATATTGTGCAGCTTAATTCTACGCAGCATGACTAGCAATTTATAGTTTATATGTACATATCGTATATATATATATAGATAAACAAACGGATAAATACATCAACATTATCATGTGGCTTTTTAAGTCGATATTTGGCATAAAGAGATTTAGTTATTATAATTTATCTTGTGACAAAGTTGTAACATGCGCAAAATAACATTCAGTAATTTTTGTTTTTCAGTAAATACATTAGGCTGAGAATTATGCTCAAACGGACAAACTCCAGAGGTGTCAGAATAAAAGGGTCTTTAGTTGACTCATACACCCCATACCCCCCCCCCCCCATACCCTCCCCCCCCCCCCCATACCCTCACAACTGGCCCTTGATTTATGAAGCGATCCATGAATTAACTGCTTCTTAGTCATTAATATCCTTTCAATCCAGGACTAACGATGTGCCATTATAAATGGGAGTTTGTGCCTAATAATCCATTTGAACACTGAGCTAATATTAGTAATTGAGATGGGGTATATATGGAAAATGTGCACCATATCAACTTCATTTATTCACCTATGCAGGTTCGCATCATAAAGAGAGAAACTGAGTTGATTAGAATTGATTAGTTGAAGTGTCGTGGTATGTTGGTTTGGGGCCTTTGTCTCTAATCCCAAGGTTGTGGGTTCAATTCCCAACCGCAACACATGTTTCCTATAAGGTTTCAAAGCAGGCCTCAAAACCTATTTTTTTCAACCAAATTTGTGGCAAATGAGTTACCTATTGGAGGAGCAGGCACTTTTGAATGTTTGAAACAGATGAATGATGCCGTACAAGTGCTGTGGATCATCATTTTGTGTTGTTTTGTAGCCCCTTGAGTACGTTTTTAGAGAAGTGGGCTATACAAGTATTTGTATTATTACTATTATTATATATTATTATGATTATAACGTGAGGTACTTTTAATCCACATTTGCTGCTCTAAAACCCAGGTTTAGTAGTAATGGGTACCTGAATTAAGTTGTTCCCTGAAATGCTTGGTGCGCTTTATCAGGGCAGTTAGCAGGTCTAAAGTCAGGCAATTAATATCGCAGTTGTATCTTTAAAATTATAATTTCTAGATAAATGGCGCCATAACGATATATTTGTTTTGTGTGAAAAAGTAAAATTCTTTTTCAATCAACAAACACAAACATGTAGATCATATCTAATGCCAAACAATGTTTGCAAACAGCGGGGTTAAAACAAAATCATTCACTTCAACTTTGATGTCAAAACTATCATGGCCGTACATACGACAGTTTCCAGTTGAGGTTTATAATAATATCAACCATTTCAGCTGCTTATAGTTTTATATATCTTAAAAAATACCTTATTATTTGATAGTTTCTGAGCCATATAAAATGTTCTAAGAATGTCCTTCTTCGACAACCACAAATCATGGAGGAAAAAAAAAACCATCTCTAATAAAAAAAAAAATATCGACCACCCTTTCCAACTCACTACAACAACAAAAAAAGAAAACAATAATTCATCAAATGAATTCACTACATAATATATCATACATGGTATTCGGAAATCGCAGACAAATTTAAGTCGCAGATAATTCGGGAACGCAGCATGTAAAGTGGCGGCGCAGCATTCAGTATTTTTTTTTTTCTACGATAACATCATAGTACGGTCTAATTAATTCCCATTTTCATTTCTTCATGTCACATTGTATTCAGCAGCTCGGAGTATTTGTATGTTTAATATATTAAAGAGGGTCATGACATACTTATTACTGTCAATTTGCCTGGTTATTCCCAGTTATTTTGATGATATTCATAAGCAGCCCTTTAGGGGCAGAGCTACACAGAAGGATACAAAGCAGGACTCGAAATTGGCACTGGTCCGCTGATCGCAGAGCCACTAAAATTGATTTAACCCAAGTTTTTCTTGCCTGACAATTGCAACCAAATGTACCTGAATTTTTATTGATTTTTTAATTCATTTATGGCCCGCTCAATTCTGTCTTTGAGCCGCCGAAATGTAACGTTCTTGATTTTTCTTGCCTTCAAATATGCCATAAGGAGTTTTAACAAATACTTAGCCAGTTCTCATCAAAAAAATGAAGTTGAATTAAATGTTAGCAGGAACCTTGTATTTTTTTTAAAAATATAAAACCTTATTTTGGGGGCATAATGCAAAATATGACATTCAATAAAAGAATATATTTTGTGCACAACACTAACAGTGAATGTACACATAATGTACAGATTTTGGCACGAGTTGAATTAATTTCTAAACTTCACACAATTTTGTCATTTTCATTAAGTTTTTTTGTTATATTTTTGAGAGTCATATAAAGCCTAGCTTTCAATCCTGGCAGGATCTTCGTCAGGGCAACAAATGACCAATTAGATTTTTGTATATTTTAATATTTCTTCAAAACAATCAACCAAACTTTCCAACTATTTGTTTAAAGTTTTATATTAATGTTCAGTCAAGTTTTTTTTTAAGTATATTTACAATTATTTTAATTAAAAATTATCATATTTAAATATCAGATGCACTGTTAATTCAAACAATAAAATTCAGTTGCTTAGAAAGTAATTTAGTCTTTATCGTACAAATAAGCCAAATTGTTATAATTTGTCTTAATTAAGCAGCATTCTAAGTACGGTACATAATTATCAACTCGCCCATACAGCGATGGGTTTATACTTCATACAGCAATAAATTCAAATTTGATTTATAACAACTTTCTAACATAAACATGGTATATAATGACGATGACACGACTACACCGGCTTATGCCGGTTAAAAGTTTTGCCTAATATGTACATTTTTTAGCTGCACAATACAAAGCTGCATACGACTCATGCAATTTTCATGATATATTTCAAGATATATTCACTGTATATAATCAAAAATACAATACAAACAAAAAAATGTGTCGTCAATATGCCGCATGATACTTACGAGGGCATAAAACAACTAAAGTAATGCAATCAAAATACAATACAAAATAAAAACGTCTCTCAATATGCCACATGACACTCACAAAGGCATATAAACAACTAAAGTAATGCAACGCTACATGTACATTCAATATCCATGCACACTCCGATTACATACATCATTTGCGAACAAAACAACAGGTATTTTGAGGTATACAAATTATATAGATTACACATTCATAATTATGATAAACTTATTACAACAATGTCAGCAATAAAAAAGGAAAAATGCAGCAATTATTATAATCATCACGTTTTGTTTCACGTTCTCGAGATCAATTCAAATCACAGATTCAGTCATCTAGAAATAATTGTACCATTTGCCACCAAAGCTTCCTCGCTTTCAATCTAAAAAAAAACAATTTCTCAATCTAAAAGAGTAACAGAAAGAAAGAAAGAAAGCGTGACCGTCTTTCTAAATTTGCAGCAATTAAGGCAAAGAACGAGAAATATACATTCTACTACGAACTTGGTTTCATTATTCTCCAACGTAAATCGTACAAAAATGTTATATAATATTTTGTCTGAGTACTACAGTGGAACCTCTTTATAACGAGCTCTGTCACAACGATCGAGGTACCTGATATAGCGAGGTAAGATCACAGGTCCAAGTTCTTTGTATTTCATTATTTTTAAGCTCTGATACAACGAGATATCTGATACAACCAGGCATGGGCGTCGATCTGTAATTGATACCCATTCATCAGGGGGGGATGATCTATTCATTCATCCCCCCCTGATGAATAGGTATCGACGCCCATGCAACCAGGTCAATTGAATGGACCCAAGGTGCTCGTTATAACGAGGTTTCACTGTATTTTTATTACAGGATAATGATAATCTTATTTCATACAATGAGGTAATTGGTTCCTATCCTTAATACACGTATACATGTCAATATCTTCTGGGGGGTGTTTCGCAAAGATTCTTAGTTGAACTTAACTCTAAAGTTGGACTTTAAAAAGTATGGAAAGCCGTTAGTTTCTTCGAAAACAAATTCTAACAGTCCTTTTAAAATGCATTCAATGTTGCTTCAAACTAAATGTGTTTCTATTATCAAAGAGATGTCATATTCTTCATGTAAAATTTATGACAAGTCTAAAATACATGCATTTTTGCGTTTGAATCTATTTTGTTCCGAGGCTGCAAATGGCTTACCATACTTTTAAAGTCCAACTTAGAGTTAAGTTCAACTTAGGATCTTTGTGAAACACCCCCCTGGCCTCCAGTCCTGAGCGTAGCTCTCTTTAAAAAAAAATAAGGTAGAAGGAGAGAGAGGTAGGTAGTTTAATGGTTTGCATGAATCAATTTTGCAAACAGATTATAAAGAAAATAAGGAAAGAGTTACTTTAGATGTAGAACGACCCAAGTTAAAATATGATTTGCTTTGGTCTTCGCTTTTGTTCCCAAAGTAAAAAGATAATGTACTAGCTAATGCCCTTGTTTGAAAAAAAAGCTATATACTTCAACATATTTACTAAATTCTTCTCGCTATTTTATAATAGAGAATACCCGAATAATCTTATCATTCTAGAAAACAGTTTCCAGAAAAGTATTTTATATACCTACATCTCACAAATAAAAAGATTCATTATTCCCTGATTTGTTTTGCTTTTTCTTTTTTTTTGTCGGATGCAGTTGTAATCTTACAGTGAATTTGGCACTTTTTGTTCTAAATCAAAGCTACAAAGTGCAAGTAAAACTTTAAATTCTGGACCGTTCATACAAAATCTTTTTTTCATGTCTGCCCATTCCCTTGGAGATCTTCATACTCCTCCTCATCATCAATACCATCATCCTCATCGTCGCCGACATCATCATCATCATCCTTTTCCCTCTTGAAATGGCCCCTCCCACCATCATCATCATCCTCATCATCCTCATCCTCATCGCCCTCTCCCTTCAAGATGATGATCTCCTCTGAGTTGTCATCGTCATCGTGGTCGTGATCGTTGAGGACTTCGTAGGCTGGGTGGTCACCGATGAGGGCTCCCGATGACGAAGCGCCCCCTGCAAGCTGGTGCTGGTGCTGCGCCGAGAGGTGAGAGAGGGCGAGGGCGCTATTCGCGTTGTTGCACATGAACTGGGAGGCGAGGTTGCGCCAGTACTTGCGTTTCTGCGCCGGTGGGTAACCCGAGTTTGGAACGCTGCGCAGCTGCCGGCGGATGTTGCGAATCGCCTGGCTCAGCTGGTTGTTAAACTTCCGCTGCAAATTTTAAAAAGACAAAACAATTTTAGATTCCGAAATAAAAGGAGGATTTTAAACTTGAAATATCAATCAAACAGAAAAATTATAATAAGCATGAACAATATTTATAACAGATTTTTAAACGAACTAATGGTTTGATTTGAATAAAGCAGATTAAACCACAATTCTAGCTGAGCGTACAGGTTTTTGAGACACAACATGAACAATTACTATAGTATCATGATGGGTTTTCAAATTATACAATCTGTCTAAAAAAAACAATTTTCTCTGAACTTGTTGGTGGTGGAATGGACTACTAAAACTATTACATTTCATTTATAAGAATATCACTTTTTGGGTGGTGGTTCCCTTTAAATAAAATGTCCCACTTACCCACGGCACATCTTCATCTGGCGAGGAGAGGATGGGGAAGTTCTCCACCATCGTCTTGCTGATGTTTCTGTACTCCGTATGGCTGGGCGTCGGGTTTAGACTCATGAAGTACTGCGCGCACTCATAGGTGAAGCGCGAGCGGAAGTTTGCGATGTTGCCGCGGCCGATCTGCTGTCGGAGAAGCTGCGAGAAGCTTGGCAGCGGCGCGGGGTACGGAATCTCGATCACCTGCAGGGAAGGACAAGACGATAATAATAATGATATTGATAATTATAATAATGATAATAATAATAATAATAATAATAATAACCATAATAGTAATAATAATAACTATAATTATAATTATAATTATAAATATAACATTTACTGTACGCTGAACAGAGTATTTGCTTATCACAAACTTAAATATTAATTTACAAATATATTGTTAATCCTGGATTTCACCTTTTCCATGCCCCAAAATGAGATGATTTATCAAGAATTAATTGTTCAAATCAACTATTGGTGATTTCCAAAATCCCTCCCCCCAACCCTTCCCTCCGGCCTCAGACACCTAGGCTATGCTCTAATCTGATTTACATGGGCTCTTTGAGGCATTACTAGTTCCAATTTTTCCAAGCCATAATTTTTTTATTTCATTAATTTACCTGCTTGTGAGCCGATTTCATCCGTTGGATGATCTTCTTGTACTTCTGCGAGATCTTGGCCGAGCGTATGGCGCCTTTGGTTGCGGGGCGTCCTCGCGTCCCGATTAGCGGCATCGTGGCCGGGACTGGGTCCTGCCCGGTTTCCTGCTCTTGCCTCGAAGAACTCTCCCCCGTTCCCGACGATGGCAGACCGGGGCGCTGCTCCCGATGACCACCACCATGATGTCCCTGATGAAGACGATGATGATGGTTAGCTGCTGAGGTAGATGTGGTCGGAATGTCTGCATCCTCTTCTTCATCTTCGTCGTCCTTGTCGATGATCTCGACGACCCTCGAGGAAGCTGCACTGGACGAGGAAGGTGTTGCAGATGCTGAAGATGTTGATGAAGGCATGTGGCGTTGGTGAGCACCACCTGGATACATCACTCCCCTTGATGTCAGGGTTGGGCTAACCATAGGCCCTCCAGATCCCTGTTGCTGCTGCTGCTGCTGTTGTTGTTGGTGGTGGAACGCCTGCTGGTGTGGAATTCCACGTGCCGCCAGCGCTGCCACAAGCGCCTGATTGGCAACAGACGGGCTGAACTGGCCGGCAATCGGAGGGAAGGGGTACATGGCCGGCGCACCTGATGGGGACGTCAGGATCTGCGCACCGCTGGGGAGTCCCTGAGGAGCAATAAAGCGCTGGAGCTGGACCGGTGTCAGGTCCCGGTCCCGCGGCGAAATGACGGGTGTAGTCGTGGGGACCATGGTTACGGAGATGGGCAGCAATTTGGCACGAGATGTTGGCACTACGTTGTCGATGTGAGCAACCTTGTGTCAATAAAGGAGAATGAAACAATTATTTGATACCACATGATGTTAATAGTCATGACTTTTTATCATTTTGATGGTTTTAAAAAAATGTAAGTCTTACAAAAGTCTTTTACCACTGTAGCTGATACTCATGTTTGGTCATGTTTAATGTCTGGTGGGAGAGATTGAATGCACCACAAAAATCACACGAAAATATATAGTGTGGTTCCTTAGGTCTTAATCAATGTTCTGCTTACAAGAAAGGGAGAGAAGAAAAATATGACAACATTTGTTACATTTACAGTGATGATGAACAAGAAGAATATAAAATGGCGATCGTTTTTAAATTAAGATGATTATGATACAGATGTTACTGATAACACAGATTTGATCATACATATGGCAATGGATACACAAATCAAGAGATCAACTACAACAGGAAACAACTACAGCCCCCTCCCCCCCCCCCAAAAAAAAAAAGTTACACATAGACTTGTAGCTACCTGAGATGACTCCTTTGACTCTTGACGAGGTAGATGATGCGAGCGTGGCGAGAGGAGTGATGAGGTCCGAGAGAGGTGGCTTGGCGACTTGAGATGGTTGGCCTCTTCCGCGTGGGCGTGGTTCGCCGAGCTGCGGTGATTAGTTTGGATTGCGTGCACATTGTTGTGAGCTTTGGCAGCAACTTGTTGCTGGTGGTGGTGCTGGTGAAGTTGGTGTTGTTGTTGTAGTTGTTGCTGTTGATGATGTTGCAGTTGGTGGTGTTGCTGATGTGATATTTTAGTTGGTATCTGCGGTGGCGGGGCGGCGGCCGGTGGCGTCTGCCTGCGAGGGGAGGGCGTCTCCCGGCTGCTTCCATTGCCCGATCCTCCGTTGCTATGACAATGTGAACATCTTGTATCCTGCAAAGAGAGGAATATGAATTTACCAATTAAATTATTGTAGTCATGCATTAGGGAGAGATAAGACATACTGTCTGTATCCAGCATTTTAAGAGAAATAGAAATACAACAATATGTTTGCATTCATAGATTATGGAAAGATAAGATCTTGGCCAGTATAATTGATCATTTGTATCATCTGTTAAATGTTTTTTGTGTATATGGCAGTGGGATGTTGTGGTGGTGGTGTGGTGGTGGTAGTGGTGGTTGTGGTTGTGGTTGTCATGTGTTTTATATGTTTTATTGTTGGGGTTGTTGTTGTGGTGGTGCTTGTTGCTGTTGTGCATTTGTTGTTGTGGTGGTTGTTGTTGTGGTAGTGGTGGTGATTGTTATGGTTGTCATAGTAGTTGGGGCTGTTATGGTTGTTGTAGTAGTTGTGGTGGTGGTGGCAGTGGTTTTTGTTATTGTTGTGGTAGTGGTGGTGGTGGTGGTGGTGGTGGTAGTGGTTGTTCTGGTGGTGTGACAGTGGTTGTGGTTGTCATATTATTGGGGCTATTATGGTTGTTGTGGTAGTTGCTGTGGTGGTTGTGCTAGTGGTGGTATTTTTTTGTTGTGGTGGTGGTGGTGGTGGTGGGAAGTGGTGGTGGTGGTAGAGGTTTTTGTTGTTGTTGTTGTGGTAGTGGTGGTGGTGGTGGTGGTGGTGGTAGTGGTTGTTCTGGTGGTGTGACAGTGGTTGTGGTTGTCATATTATTGGGGCTATTATGGTTGTTGTGGTAGTTGCTGTGGTGGTTGTGGTAGTGGTGGTATTTTTTTGTTGTGGTGGTGGTGGTGGTGGTGGTGGTGGTGGGAAGTGGTGGTGGTGGTAGAGGTTGTTTTGGTGGTGTTGTTGTTGGTTGTGGTTGTCATAGTGAGTGGCGCTATTATGGTTGTTGTGGTAGTGGTGGTTGTTGTAGTGGTGGTGGTAGTGGTGGTGGGCAGGTGCTGGTGGTCGTCGTTGTTGTGGTGGTGGTTGTGGTAGAGGTTGTTGTGTTTGTTGTGGTGGTGGTTGAGGTGGTTTTGGTTGTTTTTGTTGTGATGGTGGTGGTAGTTCTGGTGATATTGATGGCGATTGTAGTTGTCATAGTAGTTGTGGTAGTTACTGTGGTGGTGATGATGGGGGTTGTGGTTGTGTTTGTTGTTGTGATGGTGTCGTTTGTGGTGGTGGTGGTAGTAGAGGTTGTTCTGGTGGTGTTGATGGTGGTTGTGGTTGTCATTGAAGTTGTGGTTGTTATGGTTGTTGTGGTTGTTGCTGTGGTAGTGGTGGTGGTTGTGTTTGTTGTTGTGATGGTGCTGTTGTGATGGTGCTGTTGTTGGTGGTGGTAGTAGTGGTTGTTCTGGTGGTGTTGATGGTGGTTGTGGTTGTCATTGAAGTTGGGGGTGTTAGCTTGTTGTGATAGTTGCTGTGGTGGTGGTGGTGGTGGTGGTAGTGGTTGTTCTGGTGGTGTTGATGGTGGTTGTGGTTGTCATGGTTGTTAGGTATTTTATGGTTGGTGTGGTAGTTGTGATGGTGATGGTGATTGTTTGTTGTTGTCATGGTGGTGGTGGTAGTGGTTGTTCTGGTGGTGTTGATGGTGGTTGTGGTTGTCATGGTTGTTAGGTATTTTATGGTTGGTGTGGTAGTTGTGATGGTGATGGTGATTGTTTGTTGTTGTCATGGTGGTGGTGGTGGTGGTTGCGGTTGTTGTGGTGGTGGTTGTGGCGGTGAAAGTATTTATCATTGCGGTTAGGGTCAGTTTTGTTGTCGCTGTTGTTGTGGTTGCTGATGTGGTGGTGGTGGTGGTGGTGGTGGTGGTGGTGGTGGTGGTGGTGGTGGTGGTGGTGGTGGTGGTGGTGGTGGTGGTGGTGGTGGTGGTGGTGGCGGTGGTGGCAATGGTCATTTTTGTTGGGGTTGTTAATATTGTGGTGCTTGTTGTTATTGACGTTGTTTTTTGTTGTTGTGGTTAT
This sequence comes from Echinarachnius parma, assembly GCA_037951105.1. NCBI lineage: Eukaryota > Metazoa > Echinodermata > Echinoidea > Clypeasteroida > Echinarachniidae > Echinarachnius > Echinarachnius parma. The sequence continues at coordinate 56,882 of JBAMJV010006886.1, read as the reverse complement.
ATTTGTATTTTGTTGTTGTGGTTGTGATCGTGGAGGAAGTGGTTGTGGTGGTGGTGGTAGTGGGTTAAATTGTCTTATGTACCCTTTCAACTCTTTGTGGAGCCTACCAGCAGCGAGCAACCACATGTTGGTGCATCAGATCATATAGGCCTACTACTAATTATCTGACCAAGAAGATATTCTGTGAGAAGAGAATTGTTTTGAATTATTTTCCTTTTTCTTTTTATATATTCTGAATTGCATAGTGCTACAACATCGATGATTCGATCGTTTTCGGAATGTGTCCATCCGCTATAGTACCACAATTCCACGTTCATATTTGAATTTAATGAATGATGGGATGCACATCCAGATCCCTTTGACTATAACTCCTGGGGGGGGGGGGGGGGGGGGGTCACTCTCATGCAAAAGTTCTACCCACCCGTGTCCATCAACCTCTAAAATGGACCCTAACGTCGACAACTTGTGCACCTGAAAAGGTACCCTTTTTGTGAGTTTTTTTGTAATGAGTGCTGAAAACCAACCCTTTTAAGGAAAACGTCGATGACGTGCATCTCAAAAGGTACCCTTCTTGTGGGTTTTTTTTATAATGCGTGCTGAAAACTACCCCTTTTTAAGGAAAACGTCGACGACGCCGTATAGCTGAAAATTATACCTTTTCGACGATTTGTTTTGGACGCGGGTGCGTAGCCAGTCATGTTGGGAATGACCCCCCCCCCCCCCCCCCCCCCCCCGGGCTATAACTTAGCCTACTAGTCAGAAAGAACCGACTCTACGTGGGGTTTTCTTTTATATCGGACTTAAAATGGAGCGGTGCAACAGACGGAATATAGAGACCGTTGTTGTTGTTGTTGGTGTTATATAGTTAAAGGCATATATGCGTGGGTTATTATGGGTAGACAGCAAATTCCAACTCGACTCCATCGAACAAAGAGCGGAGCTTCGAGATATCTGAACACGGGCCTTCTTATGAAATTGCATGCAGCAAACAGCTGGTATCTGTATAGCGAGAGAGTTTCTCACGCTGTCACAAAAGTCATCAAACAGCGGAAGTGGGGCAGTTTGCGATCGCTACTGAGCCAATGGGGATTACGTACCGTCCGTAGAAGTGCGCAAGATGGATCCACGCGTGTAATATACCGGTCTGAATTCCCTTTAAATGGCAATCAGGCAAAGGTGGCTATTGTTGCCAATTTAATTTCTCTTTTCTTTTTACAAAAACAAAAAAAAATGTATAACCAATGGCACCGCTATACATATCGCGATATTTTGTTGTTCTTTTTTTTCTTTCAATAACATAGTTTTACTACATTTATACCAAAATATAACGTTTGCATCTCGCACATACCGATTTTTCGCTAGCTATAGCAAGCCACAAAAGATGAGAAAAAAAAAACTACTGTAAATCATTGGGAGTCACGGGCCTACTGAAATAATGAATAAAGCCAAACCATTGCGGCGACTCGCAAATCACAATGAATAAACATAATTATAATATAAATTCATGCCATTATTTTGTAGTTCTCATCCCGTTATCATAAACGTATTCAGGTTTGAAAAGCATATTACTTTACCACCGATTGTGGATCTATTTGTTCGCTTCTTTCAAGTTACTAACCACGAAAGAAAAGGATAGGGGCCCTGGAACAGGGTAAAATGTCACGCATGCATGGTGTTTCACAAAAGGATTATGGATTTACACAAAAATATTATATACACGTAAGGGTATACCACATAACATGTATACCGGGTGTTTTTGCGTTGCTTACTATATATCTACACGTATACTTCCCATAAATCGCCATGCATTAAAAAACGGAATGAAGCTATTCCACCGTTATCTTTCATTTTATCCATGGTTATTTTGTGCAGACCGAGTATGTTTTGTTTGTTTGGCGTAAAAAAATGAACAATTTAAACTGCATAATTTAAACTCAATATATACATCCGAATATATATTTATTTATATATTATTGTCCAGATAATATAATAATAATAATGATAATAATGGTGGATATTTATATTTTATATCTAGAGCAAATCGTGTGGTAGTAAATTATTGGATATAAAACTACACAAAAGTTCATCTCTCATATCCAAAACAAGGAATGAATTCAGCAGCTGAAACTATTGAACACTTTAAACAATTGTCGTAACTATAATTCTCTGTTCATTTATTTTGTCACAGAATAAAAGTTTTAAATTATATGTATTCTCAAAACGGCGGATTGAAAGGATTACACCTGGCCTGACATAAAACAACGGTCTAAACCATGGATTGTATTATATTACGCATTTTAACCATGATTTACTTGAGATTATGTTCACCCCTCTCCCCCACCCCCCCCCCCCCCCCTCCCCCCACCCCCAACCACCACAAGAGGAAGAGGCTCACAATTTATCTTCAAGATGGCCGCAATGCATGTTCGTTTCACAATCTGAACTCCCAAGGGTCTAAAACTACCCCACATTTCGCGGAAAATGGGAAATCAAAGAGATTTGGGACAATTCAAGATGGCCGTAACACAATCATGTTCGTTTCACAATCTAAAACTATATCCAGGGTCTAAAACTACACCATATTTCGCGGGAAATCGAGGAGATTTGGGACACTTCAAAATAAAATGCATACAATGTTCGTTTCATAATCTGAACTCCCAAGGATCTATTGGGAAATTTTAAGATGGCCGTAACGCATGTTCCTTTCACAACTAAAACTATATCCAGGGTCTGAAACTACCCCATATTTCGCGGGAAATCAAGAAGATTTGAGGCAATGAAGCCCAACCCCCCCCCCCCCCCCCTCAACAAAAAAATCTTAATTGAAGGCGCCTATAGCTGATAACACTGTCTGACGATATTACATTAAAGGGGTAGTTCAGTTTTGGTAGAGAGGGCGCTGCACATCACAATTTGTTTGTGAGGTAATGAAAAACTGAGTGTCGAATTTGAGAGAACATGCAATTTTAATGGCAGAATAAACTTTATTTGGTCAAAATTAAATTTAAATTTAAAGGGGAAGTTCAGTTTTTTGTGAGGTAATGAAAAACTGAGTGTCGAATTTGAGAGAACATACAATTTTAATGGCAGAATAAACTTTATTTGGTCAAAATTAAATTTAAATTTAAAGGGGAAGTTCAGTTTTGGTAGAGAGGGCGCTGCACATCACGATTTTTTTGTGAGGTAATGAAAAACTGAGTGTCGAATTTGAGAGAACGTGCAATTTTAATTGCAGAATAAGCTTTATTTGGTCAAAATCGGTCCAGAAACGGCTGAAATATCAATAAATATATCCGATCTTATAATTATTTGGGGCCCAAATAATTAGATGATTTTTTCAAAAAAAATTTAAATGCTTACACTTTTTCAAAAATTTTCAAAAGCGTTTTTTAAATAGTTGTGGATCACGATTTTTTGTGAGGTAATGAAAAACTGAGTGTCGAATTTGAGAGAACGTGCAATTTTAATTGCAGAATAAGCTTTATTTGGTCAAAATCGGTCCAGAAACGGCTGAAATATCAATAAATATATCCGATCTTATAATTATTTGGGGCCCAAATAATTAGATGATTTTTTCAACAAAATTTTTAAATGCTTACACTTTTTCAAAAATTTCAAAAGCGTTTTTTAAATAGTTGTTGATGATCTCGCTATTTAATCATTATATCAATAAAACATCACATGCATAATTTTGTTTGAAAATTGGTTGAAACCAATGCCTTATTTGAGAGCGCCCTCTTGTGTTTTAATGCCGCTTTTTTTAATGAGAAAAGGCTTTTTACTTAGTCGTTTGTATTTTTGTATACCTTTCGAGCATGGTGGGGTTATAATATTAGTTTGTAATGTTACTGTGCAGGTTTTGGTTACTAAAGTTTAGCCTTACCAAAACTGTACTATACCCCTTCAAAGTTGAATTTGAAATAAATTGGACCTAACTATTATGGAAAGCGTTAGTTTCTCAAAAAATTGTTGAAACAGTTCTTTTGAAAAGACTTGCAAGTTTGATGAAATCGAAATATATTTGCTATAATCAAGGAGTCTCAAATACTGTACTTGTATTATTGTATTTATCTTGAATATCATTGTTTTATTCCAAGACTATACCGAGAGTTAAGTTCAACTTAGAATCTTTGTGAAATGCATCCCCTGGGTTTCGAACCCGATGAATCAGACCCTGGGGTGTAGTGGCCTACCCGGTAACCACCAAGTCAACCCAGACAATGTGAATTAAAGGAAACTAGTAACTTTGTTGACATGTGCAAAACGTGATGAGTGGTTGATACAATGTACATTGTTGTTATCTGATATGTCCACTGGGTGTTGTGTGAACATTTCAAGTTAAATGGACGTTATATGGCTGAGTAATGAGCAAAGATGCAAAGTGATATTCACTAACTCATTGCACTCACTTTGTACACGGTTTTCGTGGTCCAGTGGATAATCTAACGTCTGTTCACTTCAATCGTAAATATCTTTTTAACGAAAGGGAAACTTGAAAAACCAAAGGTATGAGGGAACCGCTATAGCATTCCAATTGGAGTTTGAGGATTTGGACAATGTTAGTCCCTTACTCCCTTTAAAGGATCGAGGCATGCAGTATTGCGCCAAAAGTGGTGACATAGCTATGGTGGGTTAGGGTTAACCCTAACCCTAACCCCACACCCCCTCCAATAATTTGACAAAAACAATATTTAAAAACATAATTATTACAAAAATACAGAAAGAAAAATACAACAAGCGTGCCTCTCACACTCTATACGACCATGATATACGTCAATGACCAAAATAATCGGGTGCGGTTCGTTATTCCGATGGTTTGTTATTCCGAAGGTTCGTTTTTCCGAAGGTTTGTTATTCCGAAGGTTCGATATTCCGAACATTCAACAAACAAATAATTGTTCGTTAATCCAAACATTTGTTGCATTAGTCCGAAGGTTCGTTATTCTGAAAGTTCGATATTCCGAAGGTTCGTTATTCCGAAGGTTCGTTTAGTATCCGAATATGAAATAGGGTTCGATATTCCGAAGGTTCGTTTATCCGAACTCCCAACTCCCAACATGACTGGCTACGCACCCGCGTCCAAAAAAGGCGTCGAAATTGTATCATTTTCAGCGATACGGCGTCGTCGACGTTTTACCTTTAAAATGGGTGGTTTTCAGCACTCATTAGAAAAAAACCCACAAAAAGGTCATTCAGGTGCACGTCGTCGACGTTTTCCTTTAAAAGGGTTGGTTTCAGCACTCATTAGAAAAAAACCACAAAAAAGGGTACTTTTTCAGATGCACATGTTTTCGACGTTAGGGTCCATTTCAGAGGTTGATGGACACGCGGGTGGGTAGCGCTTTTGTCTCGAGAGTGACCCCCCCCCCCCCCCCCCCCCCCGGATTGATGCACATACCCACATCGCACGCGTGCATTGAATAATGTAAATAATTTACAGTCAAGTGCATCACGCATATCAAATAACATGCACTTTATAGATCATGCAATATATCAAATAAGCCATCACTAATAATGTGCAGTGTCATGTCATGTGAATGGCCGTGAATTCGCTAACATGATGCGAATGATCGATCGAGTCATAATAATAACAACGTGTGTACTGTCGTGTTGAACGTTGTACGTGAACTCGAGCACGTACACATTCCCAGTTCAAAGTTTTATTTACAAATCCATGTACACATTTAATACTTTCAAATGACATGAAAGTATAATGTGTTGGCATAAAATAGTTATGACGATGTATACAGTATATGAGTTATGAGCCCGACGTGAAATATGGACTGATATATGAATAGACAATTATAGATTTATGATTTAAATGACAATATAATTTATTATTACCTGAAAGAAAACGTAGTTTTTATATAAAGCCTTTTGATACTCCCTTCCCGGGAATATATTAATTAATTGAGCATAAATTTTGTTTGGATGTATTGAATTTGAAAAACAAACATTATTTGTAAATATCTTCCATGCATAGAAAATTACAACGGACTAAGTAAAAAGCCTGTTATCATGAAAAAAGAGCCATTCAAACACAAGAGGGCGCTCTCTAAAAATGCATTGGTTTGAACCATTTTCATACAAAATTATGCATGTGATGATTTGTAGAAATAATGATTAAATAGAGAGATCATCAACAACTATTTAAAAACACCTTTGACAAATTTTGAAAAAGTGTAAGCATTTTTTAAATTTTATAAAAAATCATCGAATAAATCTGGGCCCCAGATTTATTATATTACGATCGGATATATTTATTGATATTTCAGCCGTTTCTGAACCAATTTTGATCAAATAAAGTTTATTCTGCCATTAAAATTGTATGCTCTTTCAAAATTTACACCTTGTTTTTCATTATCTCACAAAAAAAAAACATTATTTGTGCAGCGCCCTCTATACCAAAATTGAACTACCCCTTTAAACTAACAAACAATAACGTTCAAGTTACAAATTTACATGATTGTTGTTATACATCACCATTCACGTTCAAGTTACACATTTCACAACTTATATTACATGTATACTAACAATAATTATGTTATCTGACTTGGTCAAATACGAGTCATTGATTGGCTATCACGAGCCGCGATATTGATAGAGGGGAATTTTCGTTATCGATTGCAGTGTTAGTTTACATGCTACAAGAGAGATTCTATTATGACGTCACAATGAGAGAGAGAGAGAGAGAGAGAGATTTTTATTATGACGTCACAATGACTTGTCAACATTACTTCGAAAGGCTTTTCTAATCGACCTCAGAGAGGCTAAAAGTGTAAAGATGTGCTACTTTTGTCATATAACAAAACAGATGTTAACTTTGTTGTCGGGCAGATCATGGAATGTTCCCTCGAGATTTGAAATGCCTTTTGTGAAGACAGTAAGTCCCTCGACTACGTTTCGGGACTTATAATCTCCCCTCAATAGCATTTAAAATCCCTCGGAGAGGAACATTCCGTGATATTCCCTCCATCAGTTAACATCTGTATAATAACATTCAAGTTACAAATGTACATGCATGTTATTTTGTAGCACACACAAATTCACGTTCACATTTATGTTCAAGTTACACATGATCACGAATTTCACATTAACGTACCACTTCTATCAGTTGCACTCGCTGCAATCACGCACACACGTGAGCAAATTTAACATTCATGTTTCAAATAAATACTGCACTTTGAATGTTGTCAAATGGTTGTTCACAAAACTGTAAGCATACTCGACTCAAGTTAATTGAACACACTTGCGGCTGCGCGAGCATGCAATATTAATGAATGTTGCAGCAGTCATACAATAACATTAAAGTGATACCTGTAAAGTGTCAGATATTGCACAAAATGACATTTGAGACTTCAATCCTATATCAATATCATTGTAAAATACAATTGAAAGATTTGTGAAAGTTTGAAAGAAAACGAACACTGTTTACCTAGTGAAAAAAACGAATATTGAGTTCATATTTTATCACCGAATACTGATGGTCTGCAATACTTTTGTCGCAGTAATGAATGATTCGTTTGAGATATTCGCACCCGTGTATTTTTACACACGTAGTACATAATTCATGGAATTTGAACTCGCTCGGCTCAAAGTTCAATCTCCGGAATGTTCTCACGGGTGCTGCATGCGGACGTTCTCAGCTAAGACAATTGTACTTTTTTTCAATTGCGTTGATTAACGCTTTAGAAATAATGATTTTCAATGATAATTATCTTCATACTAAAGGGACATTTGAAAAAATCAAACCCTATTTTATTCTTCTCTTACCATAAGCTAAACAACACGGTAGAAGAGAAACGAGGAAGCTCCAAGTAATTTTCGTGGATTTGGACACTTTACAGGTATGACTTTAACACATGCGCTTGCACACGTCATCTGTGTTCGCATTATCCAAATCGCACATTCATGCACGCGGTCGGGGTCGACCTTGCACATTTATGCATTGCACAGATCTATGACGCACACGTATGTCATAACACTAAATATACACACACACACACACAAGCAAGCACTAATGTGTCACATATGTGTAATGTTTATATCTGAATTGTGATTGGCTACCAGGCCACACCATAAGATTTGTATGCGAGCTCAAACACGTGCACATTCATGTTCGATCAAGACTAGTGTGCGTGTATAAGGGGGGGGGGGGGGTACTTGGGGGGGGGACTGGGGTACTGTGCGTGTGCGTGTGCGTGTGCGTGTGCATGCGAGTATTTATAATCAACATTCAACATAATATTAAAGTTTGCATTCGATTTAATAACGAGGATTATTGTAGTATAATCCATGGTTTGCACACACATGATTCACAATATATAACATGTGCATAATCAACATAAGTAGAGGCAGTGGGCACAATCATCACACATCACGCATAAATTGCACCGTGAAGCACGCGTGTCATAATGCCATGGTCATGACATTCATATCGCGTACGTGCGACATAATAGTCATATAATTCCGGAAACAAATAAAAGCAAATATTAAAAGGGTGACCAATGCTTCCGCGTTAACCATGTTAACTGCAAAGCAGGTTGTTCATATAATTTGTAGCCTAATATATGCATGCAGGGCCGTTTAAATTAACAATTTAGATTAAATTAGTCAGGTATACTGAAATAATATATTATACTTTGAAGTTTGAACATGATTGTAAGTTCAGAGGCTTCAGTCTCAGACTCACTTTGAAAATATCTCTGAGCATCGACTTGAAAGTCAGTCGTTCTTTGAGCGACGGGAAAAGCGTGTGGATTTCCTCGCTGTCCCCTCGGAGTTGCTTCAACGTCAACCCGTCGATGTCGTTCGCCTCAATGACCTCCAAAATCTTTTTCTTCACCTCGTCCTTGCTGTCATCGTACGATCTCATCCACGCCAGCACGATCCTGGTGCTCCATGAAATGGGGTTCGATTCCGTGGCCGCGCTCGACGGAGTTTGGCACTGCATCGTGCGAAAAAAGACGTTTCAAGAGTCATTTGTGAGCTCAAAACATCCTTTCGTAATGTTTTTAGCCTGCCCCATTTTTCACCAGTTTTGATATATCAATTCAAACGCGCCGTGCCCAAAATCATGTCGTGCATGCTACAACACATACACGAGCACATAGTCAAATCATGCACTAAAGATTGAGTTATATGTATAGTTTTGCTAGGCCTATGCGCGCTGTATGCTTTCGATCTTGCATGTATAGGAATCATATATAGCGGACAGTGTGCTAAACATATACACAGCTAAAGCCGTGTAAAACACACTCCGTTTTTTCGACACACACTAATATTGTGCATGTCCATGTCCGCGCTGTGCTTGCCGAGCACATAGAATGAGTCTCCCATGCACGTTTTTTTCTGAGTTATCTTTTTATTGCATGCAAATTAACACACCTACACGTATGGTCGCACACTCAACTGAGGCACACTTTTGTCGGGCGACTCCACTCGCGCAGACGGGGGGAATTACCGAACGCGTTATTTGCGTGCGTGTACTGTCGTCCCTAGATATTCGTGTTGGGCGGAGGGACTCGTCTGGCGCGGTAAATAAACAGTCGCGACGAGATATAGGTCGGGTCACAGGGTACGATGGCTAGTCTTGACCAACCGAACACCTACTTGTTTTGTTTTTTTGTTTTACGATTTTAAAACATTTTCTAAGAAAAAATCTGTATCAATTGCTAAATGAAATTTCAAATCGAAGAAGTATTCTATATTCCTATATTCAACTTCTAAAAATAATTTTAAAGCGAAGGGAGATTGATAATCAATGCATGTTCTCCCATGTTCTATTATTTAGACCTATACTATTTGGAAGACATAGCTTTGATGTAGACTATGATCCCATGATAAACTGTACACGAGTTTCGAGAGTGCTGATAATTTAATAATACACACCGTCGAAACGGTCCAATAATATTCCACGTTCGTTATATTGTGTATGTATTATTTCCTCGTTTTATTATCCCTATAAATATAATTTAGCTAGCCATGTATAACTTCGAATTAAAGGGAAAGTTGAGTTTTGGTAGAGAGGGCGCTAGACTACTTAATTGGTTTGTGAGGTAATGAAAAACTGAGTGTAAAATTTGAAAGAGCATAATATTTAAACAATAAAATCGTCTTTGTTTGATCAAAATCGGTTCAGAAACGGCTGAAATACCCATAAATATAACAATTTGTAATAAACCCGGGGCCCCGGGTTTATTAGAGAATTTTGAACCAGCCGTTAAAAATTCAAAAAAATGTTTCCTCTTTTCAAAAAGTTACAAAATAGGTATTTAAATAGTTGTTGGTTATTTCTCTATCTAATCACTATTTCAACAAAGCATCACATGCACAATATTTTATTCAAAATGGTTAAAACCGATGAGTGTTTAGAGAGCGCCCTCTTACGTTTTAACGGCTCTTTTTTAATGATAACATGATCTTTACTACGTCATTTGTAATTTTGTGTTCCTTTCTAGTTATAACTATTAGTTTGTAATGTAATGATGCAGGTTTTGGTTACTAAAATTCAGTTTCACTAAAACTGTACTCTCCTTACCAGAACTCAACTATCCCTTTAATATGTTATGTCGTTACTTTTTTAACAAAAGGGCATATTTTGTTTCCTCATATTAACTTTAGATTTCTTAAACGAACCGGGGAAGAACGAGTCACATCATGTTGTTCCAATGAAATTACTATATTCTTCTTCTTCAAAGTTCAAGTACTGTGCAGAACCTCCTATATAAAAGAAAATATATACTATATAGCATTCAAATCATGGGCGCGACGGGGGCGCGGCATCTGCGCCTCCCGTAATAAAATAAAGCCTAATAAATGTCTAAAATAATACACACGAGAAATAATTTTAAAATGTTGTTTTAATGAAAAGTTTGGAAATCAATATTGTAATGTCTAAACTTATATTTTTCTTGATATTCCGAAGGTTCGTTAATCCGAAAATGAAATGGGGTTCGCTATTCCGAAAATGAAATGGGGTTCGTTAATCCAAAAATGAAATGAGGTTCTTTAATCCGAAAATGAAATGAGGTTCGTTAATCCGAAAATCATGAAAATGAAATGAGGTTCGTTACTCCGAAAGGTTCAATCGGACTAACGATCCTCATTTTATTTTCGGATTTACGAACCCCATTTCATTTTCGGATAAACGAACCTTCGGAATAATGAACCTTCGGAATATCGAACCTTCGGAATAATGCAACAAATGTTCGGATTAACGAACCCTATTTCATTTCGGATAAACGAACCCTCGGGTATACATGGTATAAGAAATGTGTGTGTTCGGAATAACGAACTGTACCCAATGAGAGTGCCAGTATATCCATCGCGTTGTCATGGAGATAAGGGATGAACGGATTATAGGCGTATTACAATGTGCTAGTTATGGGCTGCAGTCCTCACCCCTCACCACAACCCCCCCCCCCCCCCCCCCCAATACTGAAGATTGAAACAAGCAACATTCGGCCCTTTGAAGAAGAAAAAACGCTGTGTAAACAGTTGAAAATTTTCAACAACCGCTGTTTATGAACCATCCAACTAATGTTGAAAACTCAACAACCCCAGTTGTTTAAAGTTTACACAACTGTTGTTTTAATTTGTTCTACAACTGGTGTTTAGAATAAATGTCAACAATCCCGTTGTTGAAATAGCAAATACAAAACAAGATGTAAAAGCGGCAAGGATTCGAACCGGGGGTCTTTGGGTTATAAGTCTCACTCTCTACCGACTGCGCTATCTCGGTTCGCTTGGTTTGCGGAGGGACAAAGAGGGACAAAAACTATCACGTGATTTAACACGTTTCAACAGCGCTTGAGCAATGGCTGCTTAACACAACCCTTCTTTGTACAACTTATCATGCTACACCTAAAGTTGTATGAAAAGATTCAACAACCATTTTTACACAGCGTTTTTTTTACACAGCGTTTTAACAGTGTAGTATATAAGTGTATAAGCAATACAAAACAATCCATTATACGGTGCCTCATAAATCGTCTTTCAGAAACAGCCAGTTCATTGAATAGGCGACTGGCTGGAATACTTCCTCGTGTGTTGAAAATGTGCACTTTGTATGCAATAATGATTGCAGTGTGCATCTGTTGTGCATTTAGAATTACAAGAGCGCTATGATACTCGCGTGAATAGCGCTATTATCAAATAACTGTCATTATTGTTTTATTTTGACATGTGATGGAAAATGCAAAGAAATTATTATTAAATGTCATGCTTATAATATTATTAAAATTATTTAGCTCATCATTTTGTATTATTCTTCAGTTCAGTGAAAATCACACATACATCTACAATTTTTAACTATCCGTTGATGGGAGTCGACATTGAGGAGAAGAATGACATCCAGTACCTGGGAGTCCACATTCATCATGATCTCCGATGGACTCGGACCACAACTGACAGACCACACATGCAAACTAACCTCCAAGGCAACGAGGGTGTGGGGTTCAACCCCCCCCCCCCTTTACAAAATTTAAGCGGTCTCGAGGCCACTTTTTAGTGGTCTCGATCATCATAACAAATGGTCTCGGCCCCAGAAAACCAAGTCGTCTCGGTCTCGGCCTTGACATTTTTGACGGATCTCGGACTCGGCTTCGAAAAGTCTTTACCGACACCTCCCCCCCCCCCCCCCCCCCTCGAAAAATCCTCACCGACATCCCCCCCCCCCCCCCCCCCCCCCTTTGACAAAAATCCTGGGGACGCCACTGGCGCTGAATGACTTCATCAGAAGACATATCCACCACTGTACACCGCATGTCAAGGAAAAACTGTACTGAGGCCTACATGACATTAGTGAGTCCTAAGACCTCGTCTAGAATGTGCTTCTGCTTCGTGGGACCCATACACAAAGGAGAACGTAAATGGCATGGAGTGCAACTAGGGCAGCAAGATTTGTGTCCAACATATTAATATCGGGAATTACGGAAAATACAAGCATCACTGCCATTCTTAAAGAACTAAAGTGGACTGCGCTTCGCTAGACAGAATAAAATGTCATCGCCTAACCTGCGTTCAAAAAATGCTGAACGGAAACCTGGACATCAAACATGAGGATTTCATAAAATAAAAATTAAAAAAACAGAAACAGAAGGGGCCATTCTCTGCAGTACCAACAGCAACACACAAATACTTTAGAAATTCATTTTTCGTTCGTACACCACTGAACAATGGAATAAACTACTTCAATCTACAGTAACCCAGCCCTCACTAATTCATCATCATTCCAGCATGCCCTTGCTAAGGACCCTTCTGTCCTTAGGGGGTAATCGCTCTCTCGGACCCGACCTCCAGTTAAAACTCCTTTGGAGTATTCAGGAAAGTACCAAGTACCAAGTTCATCTGATATAAAGAAAACTTTTATGTTGAAATGCAAAATATATTACAATCAATTGAATATACCGAAATAAAAAAGTAAAATTCTAAACTCAATACAATCTTTCATTTTTTTCCGAGCATGTATGTGAAAACAAACATACTGCCATACATACACTAACTACAAGCACCAGAGGTCATGGCAGCAGATTCTTCACTCCACAATTCCCAAGTGTGCTCTTCATCCTTCTCTCCTCCCCCCCCCCCCCCCTTGGGGGGGGGGGGGGGGTCACTCCCAACATGACTGGCTACGCACCCGCGTCCAAAAAAAAGCGTCGAAAGGGTGCCCTTTCAGGTGCAAAAGTTTTTAGCTATACAACGTCGTCGACGCTTTCCTTTAAAAAGGTTGGTTTTTAGCACTGATTAGAAAAAAAACAAAAAGGGTAGGCTACTTTTTCAGGTGCACAAGTTTTCGACGTTAGTGTCCATTTCAGAAGGTGATGGACACGGGTGGGTTGCACTTTTGTATGAGAGTGACTCTCCGGGTTCATCCCTCGCACTATCAAAGACTGGACGCTTTGAAGATGGATCCAGCAGCCTTCCCATCTCTCGATGCATTCAAAGATGCATTCAATGGGGCATTGAGGGAAGTCTGTACCTAAACATACAAACCCCACCCAGGTTGTTTGTGTTTTTTGTGCTGTCTCGTTTTTGTTTTTTTGCGTTCATTGTCTACTGTATGTGAACCAAACATCAGTGCGTGAAGTCTGCGCTATATACGGAAGATGAAGAAGAAGACATACAAATACTCAGTAAATATATAAATTACAAAAAGGATGCCCTCGGCCTCCTCCTCAACCCCCCCCCCCCCCCCCCCTCCCTCCTCATAGGACAACCATCCCCCTTCCCCCAGGCCCATATGCCATCCCCATAATATACACACACACGCCATATACGTACACACATAACACGTGCACACACAATCTCTGCATGCATTATTGCGCAATTTATTGCGAAGTCGCCACGCATGAGATGAGGAACAGTTATCCAACTTATCCTGCTCAGCTCATGCCTCGAAAAGTCACACGAAGACACCAGTAAGATGAGGAAAGTCTGAAAATACCAACAGTGAGTAGATTCTACATGTAAGAGTGCATTATTTTGTTGTTTTTATTATAAAAATGTATCGTTCCGTGTGAACTTTTGCTGAATTATTCTTGGCGTGTATACTTTTCCACATTTTGCACGAACTTTTCGGAGGGGCGATTGTTGACATGAACATTCGCTGTACTACATAATTCACGACTTATAATGTATTAGCTTTGGGGCCAGCGAAACTGCATGTGCTGAGAGATGTTTGTTTTTACATGAGAAAACGCAGCGTAAGCTATTTGATATCGCATACAAGCCTCGATAGTTGCGTAGGGATGCGGCACGAATAAGCCCAAAGTAGACGATTTGTAGGCGGCATTTCTTGCCTCGCTGTGATTTCATAGCCATAAATCCTACATAACTTTTTAAGACATCAATTTACATGCTCATCGATGTCTGACAATGTCAATGACAATGTTATTGTGATTCAACGAAATGCAATGTGTAGTTTAACCTAACCAGGCGCCGTACGTAGTACGGCGCCTGGCATACTGAGGTGTGTATACCGTGATGGTAACACTTGATAGGCTTTAACGGCAAACACACTTATAAAAAAAATATATATATCATACTTTAAATAACATATCTCGGTTCATACTTACGAATTATGTTATGCATGGACATCAATGATCCAAATTGCAAAACGTCTGATGCTCCATTCGTTTGATTTATCCTGAAATTTACTATAAAACTGGCAAGATTACAGAAGTGACGAAAATGGTATCCGAATTTGTTCGCTGCAAGCAATATCAGGTGATCAAAAACTTGTCGGCAATGCACCCCCTGTACCCGATCAACCGATCGCCCCGCGCATGCGCTATGCATTGCCGACGAGTTTTCGGTCACCTGACATTGCATGCAGCGAACAAAGACGAAGGAAATAATAGTCATCATCATCATCATCATCAATTTGAGCTAAGTTATCATTCTTTTGCAACAATTTAAATAGCAAGCAAGGTAGGTTGAATGTTTAATTAATGTCTAGAACTAAAAAAAAAAAAATAATAATAATAGATGGAAAGTTCTTGAAACCACCCGTCGGCAAATTTCCTACAAATTTTTTAACGTTTCGTCTTCACAGCGCCGTCCTACGGACGGCGCTGATCACAGTTATGTGTAGTTCAACTTCTTTATTTTGGTTATAAAGTCTGCCTCTTTCAATTGTGAAGATTCTTGCAAATTATTAATTGTGTGTGTTGTCAGTTGTGTGTCAAGTCTGTAGGATTTTTTAGCATGTTATTTGTAATCGATGTTTTTTAATTTTTAATTTATTTACTAATAATAATAATTCTGCATGGCCATGGCCATACTTAAAGATGAATTCTAGTTTTGGAAAAGAAGCCGAATACATCTATATTGATCATTATTGTTGAATAAGTATTGAAATAGGGCCTGTGTGGTAAAATCGGAACCTAAGCATCGTTAAATACAGAAATATCGGAAGAAATCCAATATCCGCCTGTGAAATTTATAAATCCACTGCCAGTTCGGACCTGTCCACGCCGCTAGCGCTGGGGGAGATATCGACAAGCTGGGGGAAAGCCCGTAAAAGCCAACACCTTGTGTACTCGCACGTGGTCATTGTACGTAGCGTATGGGCGATTCCGAGTTGGCGATCTCTATCTGCAGACGATCAAGTTATAATTTTGCAAATATATCAATTAGTGGGCGGTTTCTTGGCCAAATTTGGATAATCCTATATTAGTACAATTATATTCTTCAACATTATTGGTAATAAGGCCAAATAAAAAAAAAACATGTTTAGCGTCCCCGCCCGCTTCCTTTTTGGAGGCCGCCTGCTTTTTCTTTTTTCTTTTTTTTTTTGTGAAAAATGTTTAAAAAAAAAAAAAAAATGTAAATTTCGTGATTTTTTTTGGGGAAAAAATGATTTTGAAAAAGATCGTACTTTTAATATAGACTCATTCGTTATTTTGGATAAATGGGTCAGTCGGCCATTTTGAAAAAAGTCGGCCATTTTGAAAAAAGTCGGCCATTTTGAAAAAAGTCTGCCATTTTGAAAAAAAAAAAAAAAAAAAAAAGGGCCTCCTCCTTCCTTTTTTCAAAAGAGCAGGACGCTAAACATGTTTGTTTTTTTATTTGGCCTAAGAGCTTCCATTTCATTTTTTTGAGAGGGGGGCGTTTCCAAAACTGGCCTTTACCTTTAAAGTGATACCTGTAAAGTGTCAGATATTGCACAAAATGACATTTGAGACTTCAATCCTATATCAATATCATTCTAAAATACAATTGAAAGATTTGTGAAAGTTTGAAAGAAAACGAACACTGCACTGTTTACTTAGTGAAAAAAACTAATATTGAGTTCATATTTTATCACCGAATACTGATGGTCTGCCATACATTTGTCGCAGTAATAATCATCCGTTTGAGATATTCGCACCCGTGTTTGTTTACAGACGTAGTACAGAATTCATGGAATTTGTGCTCGCTCGGCTCAAAGTTCAATCTCCGGAATGTTTCCCACGCGTGCTAGGACAATTGTACTTTTAATCAAAAGCGTTGATCAACGTTTTTCAAATAAAAGATTTCAATGATAATTATCTTCATACTAAAGGGACATTTGAAAAAATCAAACCCTATTTTATTCTTCTTTTACCATAAGCTAAACAACACGGTAGAAGAGAAACGAGGAAGCTCCAAGTAATTTTCGTGGAGTTAGACACTTTACAGGCATGACTTTAACTCTAGAGAGCGCTAGCGCGGAGCGTTCTAGAGCCGGCTAATACTGGACCGAAAATGCACTTTTTGTGTGCAAGCATTTTGTCCTTAAAATTATACATATGATACGGTACTTACCACCGATGGAATCTCCAATATGTGATCCAACTTGACGGTGGATTAAAATTATGATTTTCCCATCCATTCCGCATAAAATCAGTGATTTATCCGCCTATTCGACTTCTTTCCGTGTCGTATCGCGACTTCTGAACGATCGATGATCGCGCTTTGGTGGTCTCCATTCAAGTCGCCAGCCGATTCCAAGTAAACGACAGATCGATCTGACGCGTAAGTCTGTACGACCACTAAACGCGCGCGTGCGTCAGATCTGCCGTTTATTTGGAATCGGCGGGCGACTTGAATGGTATACTGAAATCCGACATTCCCAGGGGTCATGAGGTGCGTCATACATTTGATAAGTGTATAATGTAGTCGATAAGGTTCAGATGGTAAAATCATTCAGAATATCTGCAATTTTTTAGCAGCTGTGTGATAGTCTGAAAGATTTTGTAGCAGTAATTACTGATGAACACTGTATTATCAGCTTACAGCGCAAGTGTGCTAATGGACATTCGTGATCATGTGTGCAAGTAATACAGAGTATATTGGCAATTACCGCTACAAAATCTTTTGGACTATAACACAGTTAATGCTAAAAAGTTATGACTTCTGACCATTTGTCAGAAATGGAATAATGGAAATTACCATTTCATTTAAATATGGCACCCTCTATTATTTGATTGATCAGTTGTGCAGACATAAAGAGAAATGTAATTCCTAATTCAATGTCAATTCCTAGCGTCAAACCTGTATACAAGTACATACATGTATAGTGACCACATAATGGAAACAAGATAAGTGGCCACTGTTACTGTTACAGATGGGTTTATAGACCTGTTCTATTACACTGTTTTCTCTGCAAGGAATCACAGTTTGTGGCCAATATATAAGCAGGTTTGCTGCTATAGACAGGTGGCCACTAACTTTCCGCCAAGACAGGTTTGACTGAACATTGTGTTTTTCTTACTTGCTTGATTTCAGGGACGTCAAGACATTCTTCCTGAGATGTTACAAGGCAGGTAGTGAAGATGTATGAAAGCACCGCCACAGATGAAGACCTTGAGCTAGACCGTTATGGGCTCGGAGAAGGGGTACCAGTTTCGGGGGCCGAAGACTCCGATGTGGAAGAGATCCTTTACAGTCAGATCCACTACAACCTCGCGGACAGCGAAAAGGTCCAGACCGACTACAGTCTAAGTATCCTGTCCAATACCAAGGAAGATAAGGACCCTTTCACAGATAGCAACAGACTTCAAAATGACGATGGGAGAACCATAACTGATTGCCTTGAGGAAAAGACAACGGCTTTCACTGAGAGGAGCCCATCTGGTTTAACAGTAAGGTCAAATGTGAGGTCAGCAACAACTGGAAACCCTGAAAGATCAGGAACAGCAATAAGTGACCTCGATAAGCAACAGACGTGTGCCGATACATTGACAGAAGCCAAGTGCAACCTGAAAAATAGAGTCAATTCAGATTCGGGCGTGAGTCGTCTCGGCATTATTGTTAGCGACGGCGAGAGAGATGGGAATGATTCTAATGACAGCAAGTATGCCATCGGAAAGAAAAACAATCAAAGTACAACAAATGCCAAAGCTGGTACTGTGTTACCTAGCAACAGTGATGGATACAAGTCATGTGGCAAGGGAAATGAGGTCATTGACCTGTGCGTGAGTAGTGACTCTGATGTCATCTTTTTAGGGAGGAGTCTGTCGACCCAAAAGCCTGTGCCTTTGAAGTCGAAGCAAAGGGAAGCCAAACTGTCAACTGACGGGAAAATTACCATGGTAACGAAAATCAACAGGGACAGCCTCTTACCGAAGAAGAAGCGTAAAAGAAAGAGGAAGAAAAAGGAGAGTTCTCCAGCCGAAGACGACATCACTGCTGAAGGTGAAACAAACGATGATTCTGACGCGATCGCACCCACAAAAGAAAAACAGAAATCTGTAGAGCCAGGGAAACGACGCAAAACTGATGATGAAGCGGAAAAGGGTAAAACGGACATGGGCAGCTTTTTCCTCGATAACAAGGGCATGAACTTGGATGGCGTGAAGGGGGAGATGAACGACTCAGCGACGAGTTGGCGCAAAGAGCGAGAACGTACGAAGGAGATGCTGCGCAAAGAGAAGGGGAACCTGATTCGCATCATAGACAGCAGCGATGATGACTGCATGGCGATCGAGTCGCACAGCGAGGACGAAGGCCTGCACGTCCACTTCGACGGGAAGGCAGGCAAGGCGGGAACCTTGGAGAGGGCATCATCGGTAATTATCATTCATATGCAGTCCATGTATAATGCAGGTGTCATTTGTATGACGCACTTACATGTATGACTGACCCATGACGCACCCATGACGCAATTCCCGGGGGTGCGTCATACAAATGACACCTGCATAATCCATCGTCTACATGTTCCTATTGTCATTATTGCCCTGCCGAAGGTTGTGCTAGGATCGAAGGCTACGCACCTCACTGCCAGACTCTCATTGTATTACCCTTGCATTTTTTAAGGCAGATCACCTTTTTTGGGGCAGTATTTTTATGGCTCTGCCAACGAAGGGGCCATGATTCAAATGAAACGTAATTTCTAAATTAGAGTACTGTAGCTAAAAATAACAGGGGTCAAATTGAGGGCTGGCCTGGGGTCACCAAAATGGAACTTTGGGTCACCAAAGCTGTATTGTGAACTTTACTTGCCTGACGAGTGGGGACGCAGCAACAAGTAACTGCATTGTTCATGTTTTTCTTTGTTTGGGACCACCCATTTTTTGTTTTAGGCACGCAAAATTAAATTTATCGTATTTGCCGGTGTATAATCCGCACCTGTGTATTAACCGCACCCCTTTTTTTTGCAATTTTCTTTTTGAAAAAAGGTGCGGTTAATACACCAGCAAATACGGTATCCCTTTTCTACTTGCCCAACTGGGACACCAAGTAAATAAAATAAAATTGTTCAATGGGATTTAAAACAGCGATGTTCTGCTATTCTCACAACCTTCTTCTTATGTACCTACTGAGGCTGCTGTGATCTCGAGCGAGAAACGACCGATATATAGTTTTGTTTGGTTTATTATATTACTTTGAAACAGCACAGATATTGGGAATTTCATGATTAATTTAAATCATTTGAAATATATATATATATGCAAGTTCAAAATATTTGAAAATAAAATATTTTCTTTTGAAATCTCTTTTTATTTCTCTAAAAGGAACTTTCTTTTTATTTGAATCTTTTGAAATGCACAAGGTCCGTTACATTATGTTCCATTTAAAAATTTAAAAATTATTCCACTATTAGGGTTCGTGGTCTGAGAAGCGGAAAAGGAGCGACAGGAAGCCAGAGGTCAGAGGTCGCTACTTCGTCCAATCAAGACAGAAGAACGTCAAGTGTCACAACTGCTTCGAGGTTGGTCACTTGAAAATCGAGTGTCCCAAGCCACGGCACATTCCAGCCTGCATACTCTGCGGAACGAGGGGTAAGTTAAGAGTATGGAAAATCTGTGAATAAATTGGCAGAATAGACTAGTCCAGAATAAGCCCAACATGTATGATCCTAATAACCACTGAATTAAATGTCCCAAGCCAGGGGGCATTCCAGCCTGCATGTGGACATGGTGTCGGTGTGGCAAGATTGATAAAGCACACGCTTTCCAATCGTGAGATCCTGAGTTCAAACCCTGTGTATGCCCACTGCGTTTGCCCTTCAGTAAGGCAAAATAATTTTTAAAAACATGTTTAGCGTCCTGCTCTTTTGAAAAAAGGAAGGAGGAGGCCCTTTTTTTTTTTTTTTTTTTTTTTCTCAAAATGGCCGACTTTTTTCAAAATGGCCGACTTTTTTCAAAATGACCGACTGACCCATTTATCCAAAATAACGAATGAGTCTATATTAAAAGTACGATCTTTTTCAAAATCATTTTTTCCCCCAAAAAAAATCCCGAAATTTACATTTTTTTCGGATTTTTCACAAAAAAAAGAAAAAGCAGGCGGCCTCCAAAAAAGGAAGCGGGCGGGGACGCTAAACATGTATTTTTTTTTTTTGGCCTAAGACAATTAATCCACTATTGCTGCTCTCTACCCAGGTGTATAAATGGGGACCCTGTGAATGATCTTCGCAATGAGCCGCTGGAAAGGAATGCTCCCCAGGGAGAGGAAATTGTGCACACAATGAGATTTCTGGTCTAAGGGTGTGCCTTGGCTCAGTGGTAGCTAACCTAAAGGGTTAAATTGTCATATCTCAATCAAATCTTGTTGTATTGTATTGTACATTTGTATTTGTATGGTAAGCCATTATTTACTGAAAGCTGCCAAAAGTTCTTAAATTCCTCTGGCCATTGGTTGACAAGTCATTTGAGACATTAAATCAACCATGAAAGCGCCATTCTTTCATTGCCATGGTGAATGGTGATCAACAATGTCTGGCCATAAAAGTGCTATTCTCTCATTGACATGGTAAATTGGTTATCAACAATGTCTGGCCATGAAAGTGCTATTCTTTCATTGACATGGTGAGTGGTTCTCAACAATGTCTGGCAATGGAAATGTCAGACCTAGCGTTGTCCAACTCCCTCTACCAACAAAGCCTGAATCAAAGGACAAGTTGCTTGTAGTAGAACCATGACTGTATAATTGACCCTTTCCCTCCAAGTTTCTGAAATCCCCATAGACTTTGTACACAACCCACCTGGTTCCCGTAGTCAAGGGGTTAACAAAAATAATGCAACATCACTTCTCTAGATCCAAAGTAGTAACAGTTCTTTTGTTAGTACATAGAAATGCTACTAAACAACTTGTCCATTCAATCAGCAAATGCTGGACAATTGCCTTCTTAGCAACTGCTTAGTTAGACATTTCCGGCTTGCCTGACATTGTTTAGAACCATTCACCATGTCAATGAAAGAATAGCGCTTTCATGGTTGATGCATAATGTCTCAAATGACTTGTCAATCAATGGTACAAGCACTTTTGGGCAGCATTCAGAAAATAATGGCTTACCATACAAGTACACATGTACAATACTAGCAGAGTTTATTGAGATTACCTCAATACCTCATGACTATTTAACCGTTTAGATATTAAGCTACCACTGAGCCAAGGTAATAAATGGCTGTGACATCACACTTCGATGTCCTGCAATGGATAGCATGTGCCAGTGGTATGGAAAGCTAAGGGTTCAGTTGATGATTGGCCATGTTGGATTATGACCAGCAGGACCTATTTCTTGCTTGCGAGTTTATTTTACATTCACTTCTTAGAAACTGCCTTGCCTGACATTGTTTAGAACCATTACCCATGGCGATGAATAGCTGTGACTTCACACCTCGATGCCCTGTAATGGATGGATAGCATGTGCCAGTGGTATGGAAAGCCAAGGGTTCAGTTGGTGATTGTCCATGTTGGATTATGATCAGCATGACCTATTTCTTCCTTGCTAGTAGCTGTGACATTCACACCCAAACCACTGAGCCACTGTCTATCTGTGCATCTATCTATTTAACCCTCACAAGCTCGTGGGCATATTACGTGTAATGTTTTACAACAGACTGTCCCCGGCTTCACAGAGAAGCCACTGTCTATCTGTGCATCGATCTATTTAACCCTCGCAAGCTCATGGGCATATTACGTGTACTGTTGTTAAAATCCATGTTGGAGTTTGATCAGCAGGACCGATTTCTTGCTTGCGAGTTTCTTCGACATTCACACACAAGCCACTGAGCTATCTCTGCGTCTATCTATTTAACCCTCGCAAGCTCGTGGGCATATTACGTGTACTGTTGTTAAAATCCATGTTGGAATTTGATCAGCAGGACTGATTTCTTGCTCGCAGAGTTTCTTCGATATTCACACACAAGCCACTAAGCTATCTCTGCGTCTATCTAACGCTCGCACCTGGGCATATCCCAGCTTCACAGAGAAGCCACTGACCGATATGTGCATCTATCTATTTAACTGGCATTCTCTACCAACACGTGCCCACGACTTGGCATGTATGACTTAAAGAACCAATGCTCTTTACAATAATTTGTATAGAACATCATTACATGGCATTCTATCCGAAGACATGCCCACGACTTGTTTTGCATGACTAAAAGAACCCATGTTCTATGCAACTTGTATATATAGCGCATTAGTTCTTTTAGTCACGCATGCCAAGTCGTGGGCACGTCTTTTGAAGAGAATGCCTAGAACATTGGTTCCTTTTAGACATGCATGCCAAGTCTGGGCACGCTTTTTGGGACTTGCTGTTTTTAAAACGGACTATTTCTTGCTTGATACATAGAGAGTGAAGCCGACAGGATTATTTCCCCCGATCTTCTTCTACCGTTGTATTTTTTTTTTTCCTGGAGAACATGAATCCTATGCCACCTAATAGTTATCAGGATTTACTGAACTTCGAGAGTCACTATTGCTTTCCGTTGGGTGAATGGATTCCTAATCATTACCCGTGTTGTTTTATGGGTGAGTAAATGCAAAAAGTTCCAGAGAACAATCATTACTTGCAAAATGTTTAAAATGTAAGATAAAATGTTTTTACATATTTTCTCAAAATTTTCTCCACATACTGACAGAAGCTGCCCCAAGGTGCTATGCTTAAACTTTTTTCTTTCATGCATCTATTCATGGGTGTGCGTAATTATATCATTTTCCTGTTTAATTTGATCAGGGCACACAGACATAAGCTGCCCAGAGGCACTCTGCTTCTACCGTTCTCTACCTGGCCACCAATCATGGGCCTGCAGAACTATACACATCATACAAGTTTGTCAATGATGTAATTGACAAATGTTAGATAAATCTTGAATTAGTTTAAGTGTTACAATTAAATTTAATTTTAAAAATTCTGTTTGATTTGAACAGGGCACACTGACAAAAGCTGCCCCGATGCACTCTGCTTCAACTGTTCCCTACCGGGCCACCAATCATGGGCCTGCAAGATCAGGAACATGCGCCACGCACACTGTTCCAGGTGTGACATGCCAGGCCACGTCAGGAAGGTGAGAATCCTGTCTTTGTATCCTTCTTAAAAATTGTTTATAAATGGTAAATCAGGGCTCGAAACCGCCAGACCAAATTTAAAGGGGATATTTAGGAGTCGGTCCGTTGCAAAACGTTTAGTAGATTACAGTAGATTCTTGTGAAACTTGGTATGTAAATCGTTACTGCGGCGGTACCCATCACATAAAGTGATATTTCTAGTTATCATTATCATTATTGCTATTGTTATTCCTGTTCCCACTAGCATCAACATGTTTATTATTAGCAGTCCAGACCTGTAGTTTTTTATTGGCAGATTTGATTATATTTCTCGTGGCATTCATTTGCTGTTTCTTTTTTAATGCTAATTAATGTTATTATTGTCATAATTGTCAACAGATGTGCACAGACCACTGGAGGCAATATCACATGACAGTAAGTGTATATATGATACAAATAAATTAAATGTACCGTAAAACTCCGTGTATAAGACGCACTCGTGTATAAAACGCACCCCCAACTTTCTATAAAAAAAAATAAATAAATAAAAAAAAATTAAAAAAATTTTTAAATAATTTTTTTTTTTTTTTTTAGAAATTTTTTTTTTCATGAATATTCATATATTCATGAGGTAGCAATGCTCATTAAATATGCAAAATACTAAATTCATTAATAACTTTTTTTGTTGAGAAAAATGTAGAACCACTGTTTAGAAAATTGAATATTAAATGAGTGCTGCTACTCATGAATATCTGAATATTCAATTAGTAGCAGTGTTACTGCTTAAAAACTTGCATTTTGTTTTGCTAACCACTATCATTTATGTAGGAAAAAGGTATATTTTGATAAATGTTCCCCCTTATATCAAGCTCTTGTCATGCCCTACTGTACTGTACATGGGCTGTACCTGTGTATAAGACGCACCCCCACTTTGAAAATTTTCCGACGGAAAAAAAGTGCGTCTTATACATGGAGTTTTACATTATAAAACATTATACAAGTATCAAGGTTATTATTACAATCGTCAATTGAAATATGAGATAAAAAAAAGAGCATAATTTATTGTAATTTTTGTCACTTCTTTTTTGTTCACATCTCGTAATGCCCATGAGCCGCTTGGAAGGAATGCTCCCCATGGAGTGGAGAGTGGGACACAATGTGTGCTTTTTTGCATTGTATCCTATGACCAGCGTAATGATATCATTGTAAAGCACTTGATTATCAATCATATTAGGCGCTATATAAATCGAGTATATTATTATTATTAATAAGCATCAATGACATAAGCATTATGCATACAAAATACAAAACCATAATAAGCATATAAGCATAAATATAGATTGTGTAATATAACATCATTGTAGTGGATGCGGAAGATCTACAAAGGATATTACAATCCTGTCGAGGTAAATCCCTTTTTGACTATTAAATGAAAAATCTTTATTTTTTGTTACCAACAGACAGAAAAGGAGGTCTTTTTGAGCCCAACTAAAAGGTCCGAGAGCTCGATGGACCAGCTGCGAGACACGTACTGTAGTAACTGCAGCAGAAGCGGCCACAGATACTATGTAAGTTGATATAAACTGATTTCACTGACCCGCTGGCCCAGCGCCACTAAAAAAGTTATTTATTTAAAGTATTTATTTATTCATAGTTTGTATGCCTAACTAGTCACTAGACTAAAAGATATCTAGTAACTCTGTTGACATGTGCAAAAAGTGATGAATGGTTGATGCAATGTATATTGTTGTTATCTCATATGTCCACAGGGTATTGTGTGAAAATTTCAAGTCAAATGGACATTGCATGGCCAAGTAATGAGTGAAAATGCAAAGTGATATTCACTAACTCACTGCACTCACTTTGTACACGGTAAGAAAAACTCCACCAGAGTTTTTCTTATCTGAATACTTCGATCGTACATATCTTTGTAACGAAAGGGAAATTTGAAAAACCGAAACCTGTCCCATGATTTTATTGGCAATACGAATACAACAAGGTATGAGGGAACCGCTAGAATTAAAATTTTATTTTGAGGATTTGGACAATGTTACTAAGTCCCTTTAATGAATAAATGCTGAACAGATGAATTAATGAAAGTGTAAATGCAATAGTATTTGTTGTATAACTTTTGACATTGATATGTTTTTGAACCCAAACAATTGTCCATTATGTTTGACTATTAAATCATCTTGAATCTTAAAGGGATCGTTGAGTTTTGGTCAAACTGCATTTTAGTAACCAAAACCTGCACCATTACAGTACAAACTAATAGTTATAACTCCACCATGCTTGAAAGGTATATACACAATTACAAACGACTAAGTAAAATCCCGTTATCATTCAAAAAGAGCCGTTACAGCTCAGGAGGTTGCTCTCTAAAAACTCATTGGTTTCAATAATTTTTTATACAAAATTGTGCATATGTTTTGTTAAAATAATGATATCATCAACTATTTAAAAACCTCTCGACATTTTTTGAAAGAAGTGAATATGCATTGTATGTATTTTTTTTTAAAGTCAAGATGTCGCCCAGCAGGGTCTATGAGAGCATTTGAAAGGGAATGATTCTCATTTGACATGTTTTAAAATAATATTGCGCCCTCAATCTAGACAATTCTATTCCGAGGCGCATCATACTGTACAGTATATTATTACCCTGGCTGTAGCCGAGCTGCCTGCATGCAAGCATGGCAAGCAAGCGCATCAAGCATTTCAAGGAATAAATTCCTGCCAGGTACCCAATGAACTTTCAATGAACTTTCAAATGGAATTAAAACCAACCAATTTAGGGGCATTTCGAGAAGTACCAATACTCAAGTGTACCTTTAATTCATTTTCAGGACTGCTCTGCAGCAAGGTTTGACGAGTTCACCACGTTCACCTATGATGGGGTCGCCAAGTATGATGCCAGATTTAAAGGTAACACTGAGCACCTCAGATTTATTTATTTATTTTAATTTTTTTAATTTCATTTATTCATTTATTCATTTATTCATTTATTTATGTATTTGTTTGTTTATTTATTTATTTGTTCATTTATTTATTTTTTCGTGTTGTCCGTCCGTCCGTCCGTCCGTCCGTACGTACGTCCCGTTTTCGTTCTCGCGATATCTCAAGAACCGGTTGACGGATCAATTTCAAACTTGGTATGAGTGTACATATTGGGGTGACAATGATCTGATTAGATTTTGCGGTTCATGAGGTCAAAGGTCAAGGTCACATGACTCAATATATGTTTTAAAATGCCTCGATCTTGCGATATCTCCAGAACCAGTTGACAGACCAAATTCAAACTTGGTATGAGTGTATATATTGGGGAGACAATGATCTGATTAGATTTTGGGGTTCATGAGGTCAAAGGTCAAGGTCACAGGACTCAATATACATGTGCAAAAATGCCTTATTCTCACGATATCTCTAGAACCGGTTGATGGATCAATTTCAAACTTGGTATGAGTGTACATATTGGGGTGACAATGATTATCTGATTAGGTTTTGGGGTTCATGAGGTGAAAGGTCAAGGTCGCAGGACTCGATATATGTGCAAAAAAGCATCCTTCTCACGATATTTCAAGAACCGTTTGACGGATCAATTTCAAACTTGGAATGAGTTACATACACATCGGGTGGCAATGATTGGATTAGGTTTGGGGGGCCATGAGGTCAAAGGTCAAGGTCACATGACTCAATATATATATGCAAAAATGGCTTGTAATGACAAAATCTCAAGACCTGAATGTCAGATTTCAATCTAACTTGGTACCTGAATATTCTTGGGAGCCAATGTAGCCATCAAAGTTTGGGGTCTACATAGGTCAAGGTCACAGAACTCAAAATATATATATGAAAAAAACAAAATTTCAGTGCACGTTATTTTGGGCTTGATATTGAAAATTGCGTCATAGCGGAGGCATAATTTTCGACTGCGCGCAGTCGAAGATCCATCTAGTTTATTTATTTTTTAAAAATTTAGTTATTTATTTATTTATTCATTCATTCATTCATTCATTCATTCATTCATTCATTCATTCATTCATTCATTCATTCATTCATTCATTCATTCATTCATTCATTCATTCATTCATTCATTCATTCATTCATTCATTCATTCATTCATTCATTCATTCATTCATACATTCGTTCATACATTCGTTCATTTGCCCTTTCAGCATAGCTGATTTTCAAAGGGGTCCACAAACAGAAAAAATAGCAATAAATATACAATGATTGATACTAGGACACATACAAACAATATGAATACAGATAGTAAGACGATAAATCTATAGTTGAAAACTTAAATATCTAATAAATTATTGTAAAAAACAAACAATTAGACAGTTTAATGCAGATGAATTAAAACACTAAAACAGATAACATACAAAATCAAGATTAAATACGAAAAATCGATACTAGACCAAGGGGATGGAATAATATTTATCACGTTTATGTCATGTGGGTCGACTCAAATAACAACACTAGGAACACATGCCATGTACCAGACCTAAGATCACCAAGTTTATTAACGTTTAAATTGCAACTTTGCACATAACACATCATATGAATTAAATCAACTTCAATGGACTAGTCGACATGTACAAAACGAAGTAACATTGCTTCTAATAATAAATATCTCAAACTTCTCATTCCCTAAATCCTAACCATCCAAAACTCTGACACACAGATATCTTCTTTCTAACTTCTACTACACAGTCATGTTCTAAAAGGAATAAACTAACAAATACCGACTTTCAGTTTCAATGACGGGTTTCCGCGAAGGTCCCTATCTATACTTTGGGTTCCCTGAACCACCAACGAAATTTCGCTATGAGATGCAGTGTCCTGCATCTAGTCCCGGTGACGTTGCTGATGAGTGACGACGAACACGTCCTGTCGACGACCAATGAAAACGGCTTCCCGATGCCGACGGCAAATGTCGATGCGCGATCCCCGACGATGCTCCTGTATGTAGTGCAAAGCTGAGCTGTACACTATGGCCCCAGCATATGTGCCATCGATGGTGACCAAAAGTAACGCTCGAAGTCTTCCAAAAGAGTCGAAGGAAAAAAGAAAGAAAAAGATTTAAAGTAAAGAGGGCAAGACAATATTAAATCCATAAGTTCAATCTATTTAATAGTGCATACGGAGGTAGTGAGTGTGTTTAAGTTTCATATTTCAAGAGAAAGACAATTACCAAATAATGCTTTTGAGCTATAATAAAAGAAACTACACTTCAAAAACTTGGTTTTAGGCTTTGGAAGTTGTATTTTGCAATCACAATTTCTCAAATTGTGTGAATTATATCGTAATTCAACTCGTGATGATAGATAAGTCGAGGGTCAAATCATGCATTTTCTTAAATAACATTACTAAGTTTTCCCTTTTTTCTGGTTACATTGTACCCTGCTTCAAAAGTGAGTGATTATCCAGACCTCACACCGTGCTCATCGTATTGTTTCGCCAGTTTTCTTGTTCCAAAGAGGACTTTTATTTTATGTTATTTCTGGCAATGATAAAAAAAACATGATAAAACGGTCGGGAGACCAACAATGATCTTGGTACTTTACTAATATTTATAGATACATTGAAAATACACTATATAAATAGTAAACATATGATTATACACAAAAACTGATGGACATTAAACACTATTTACAATAAACATACAAAATCTAAAATGACGAAGAAGCTTTATATTATACAGCAAAAATATACTAACGTTCAGTTATACAATTCCTCAAATTGACAACAGCGGTGAAACAAGGAGAGGGAGGAGTTGGAGAGATGTATAGAGCAAAATAGAAAGTAAGAATAAAGAGAGTTAAAAAGATTGAGAGGAGGCTGGAGGACAAAATGGGGGGTCCTGCATGATTTGCAGTACTAATTTGTCCCGAGTTATTGCTTCCCATCTGTCGTAGAATCCAATCAGACGCCCCCTGCTACCAGCAACCAATCGTCGAGATAGAAAAAGATCTTTATGCCTCCCTTGGAGGTAAGCAACGACCTCCTGAACCACTCAAGTGAAGATCCAAGGCACAGATTTCAGCCCTGCTAAGCCAGAGAAAGCTTATATGCTGTTTGATCAGTGATCACAGAGGCTGCTATAATGAACGGACTGAAATTGGTCATAGAATAGATCTTTACCTCCCGAGCGCCGCTGGTAACTGCAGATACTGCCGTGCGGGTAGCCTGTTCAAATCGGAGATCAGCAATGAAAGTTGCAGCTCTAGATGGCTTCTCCTGATCAGACTGCAAAATTCTGACAAGATATACACGGAAATTTAGTCATTGTATCTCTTTTTGACGATCTGTGGTCTCCGCTGTGGACGAGCTGCGTCGTCCGTCGCACGTTTCTTCGTGAAGAGGCGATGGCTTTGGGCGATGTCCGTTGCCTTCACATAGACCTCCAGCATCAAGTTGAAGACCTGCATCGCCACTTCGTCGGTATTTTTTCCGGTTTGCTCTGCCACTCTGTAGGCAATTTCTTATGTATTGGGCCTGCTCCTCGGCATTCTCCTTGGAAGCAAGATCTCTCTCCAGCTTTTGGATTTACTGTTCAAGCAAATGCACCTCCTTGTGTTTGTCTTCCAGGTCAAGGTTGATGGGGGCGAACACATCTTAGGAGACTTTCTCCATGATGGCTTCGGCTATGAGCGCAACTAGTCTGTCAAGGATTTGCTTAGAGCAGATAGTCTTTAATCTGCTCTTAAAGTTGAATGGCTGGCTGGGAATTAAGCTTGATCGCCGTATTTTCCTGGTTGTTGCTGCTCGTTGAGTTGATGCTTAGCCGAGCAGCTGACTTTAAAGCGAGCAGTTGATCCAATTTCTCTGCCAGCTACTTCCCCGCCGCCTGTTGCCAGACTTTCGTATGGGTTTCTGTCACTTTCACCGTCAGACTTTTCCTTTCCATTTTGCTTGAAGTCTTCCCGGTTCTCGCCATGTTGCTCCAATTCTCCCACAAGACATTTCTCTTTAATAGCAACTATTCAACAAAAATTTCACTTTGTTTCCAACTTAATGGAAAATGATGAAAATAACTAGGGAAAAGCAGGAGCAAGGATGTTCAGTAGTGACGTAATAGTGTACTTACAACACAGTATCTATACGATGTTAATGCTGATATGTACAGTGTAACGCTGATTACGTACAGTGTAATATTCTACAAAATGTTGTTACAAAATGTTTGCTTTGGTCCCAAAGACATAGCCAGAGGTGCCCTAGCTAAGAGGCTTTTATGAAATGGCCAAGTCACACAGTCATCATCATATCAAGTGTGACATCACAGCTATTGCTTGCCATGGGAAATGGTTCTAAAACGATGCGATGTCAGGCAAGCCAGATATTTCTTACCTAAGGGTCTAAGGGTTGCTAAGTAGGCAATCGTCCAGCTCCAACCCACTACCGAAAGCCAGAATCAATGGACAGGTTGTTTAGAACCATGTAATATCTCATCTTTATTAAATTCAAATGAATAACGAAAGATGTAAAACATAGAGACCCATGTCCACTGTCACAAATGAAACAAATGAAATATTTCAAAGTTACATGAGGCAGGGTAAATGGAACAGAACATGTACATCAAAGCAGCAATAATCATATCAAATACATGTATATAAGATATTTTAAACTTACATAAATATGTTGTAACAAAAGCATGTGACATGGCTTTTTTTATGCTCGATAGCTTTAGAGACTTTTGTGAATTTGTGCCCTAAACAATCACTTAGAGATAATTTAAGAAACCATGAATATTGTTTCTAAAAAAAGACATTGTTTTCCTCCTTTCATTACTTACAGAGAAACAAAGGAGTATCTCGGACGAAGCTGAGGGGCCGCCGGCTAAAAGAAGAGTAAGACTCCTTTTGTCTATAGATATTTGCCCGCATTTTGGTTGTACAGTGAAACCTCATTATAACGACTTAACAAGTACCTTGAAAACGTTAAATTTACCTTGTTATATCAAATATCTCATATCGGGGCTTAAAAATGATAAAATAAGTAGGACCTGGACGTTTAAAATTACTCCGCTATATCAGGAATCTCTTTATAACAGAGCTCGTTATTAAGTGGTTTCAAAGAGATTTAAGTAACGATGTTGCCACATGAAAAAAAATGCCCACCATCTAGGAATAGAAATGTAAAAAACCAAAACTGGTATCATACTTCTATTAATAAGAGGGGAAATGCAAGACATGACAGAACTGCTAGATTTGCAAATGAAGTCGGTTAATTCAGCAAAGTAACTGGATCACTTTTAAATGAATATATTTATATCAATACACATCAATGTATACGTCATTGTACAAATATTACGGTATCTGGGCACATTTGATTCCATAGATGCTATAACTGATAAACATGTATTTATTATGAACCATGTTGGGAGTAACCTTTTGAAAAAACATCCATAAAATAATGCCCTATAAATACGCTGTCACAAATTTATCAAATGTCTCTATTCCTTCCAACATCTAATCTGCAGGCTCTACGGACAAGAGACTATCAGGCTGCCAGCACATCAAACGAATATGTCGAACGGGAAGACGGGTATTACGAGACGGTGCACTCCATCTACAGGGGGGTTTTGTCCATGCAAAATCCAGGATTCTTTAGCAAATCAACCGGCAATGTCGAACGCGGAGCAGAACAGCATTACGATGAGGTGACTTCGGTTCAGAGAGAGCCTCTGAGAGAAGATGATCGTCAAATGATGGCCGCAGCAGACCAACATATCAAAGAAGAGGAGGACTACTACGAGGCGATGAATTCGGCTTACACGAAGGACGCGTCAAAAGTGGATGCTACCAAAAAGAGTAGAAAAAGGAAGAGGACCAAAAAGATGACGAATCAACGCGAAGTAGAGTGGATGCAACACAATGATAGAACTTCACAGGATGCAATAGCATCAAACCAATATCCTCATTTTCGCGAGAACCTTCAAGAGAGTCGTGTTGTTGAGGCCTATGCTCAAGTGGACCCGCAAGATGACCGAAGGCAGAGAAAACGGAAGCATGAATACATAGAGGACTTGCGACCTGAAGCAGGATATGATGTGGGACTTATCAGAACGGAAGCTAACTTGGCATTTGAAAACGATAGGCAACCTAATCCAAGTTATTCAGGTCTTGGTGTAGCGGAAGAGGCCATTTCAACCACGGGTTGTCTCCCGGTGAAGAGACTGAGGAAGGTCATCCAGACAAAGGTGAAGGCTGTGCTGGACCTGGACAAACAACAGAGCAAAAAGTCGCAAAACAAAGGTTCTGCACCGATCAGTGTTCCTGTTCCAGTTCCTCCCATGCATGGCCAGAGAATAAATTATCCCACCAGTTTCAACGCCCATTCCACGGCCACTAAAAAAGATGGATTTGCCCTCCTGAGTAACAGGAACCTTTTGGACGTCAACGGGATTATCGACATGAACAAATTAACAGAAGGAGAAAAGAAGGTGTGGAAGTTGGCGGAGACTCAGTTGCACAGGCAGAAGAGCAAGCCAATTCAACCTCCTGCAAACCAGACCCAGTCTAATGTGGCACCTCAACGCTCCTACAGAGGCTTCTTCCTCAATGAGGAATTGCTTCCATCGGAGCAGAATCCACAAGGTAGTCAAGTCGAAGCTGGATCAACCTTGCAGCGTCCAGAGGCCAACCCAAAGGTTACAACTCAACCGTGTCCTCCTACAGCCTCCCAGACGAGGTCCGTCAATAGTGATGGACTTGCCGTCCTAAGTAACAGGAACCTTTTGGACGACAATGGGATTATCGATATGAACAAATTGACGGAAGGAGAAAAGAAGGTGTGGAAGTTAGCTGAGACTCAGTTCCACAGGCAGAAGAGGAAGCCAATTCAGCCTCCTGCACTCAACTCTACTCAAAAGCAACCTCCTGCACTGAACTCGACTCTAGGCCAACCCCCAACAAATCCCACGACGGACTCATTCGCCAGGAGGTATTTGGCCATGTCCAAGAAAGAACGCAAGGTACATACAGATCAATGGAACCAGTACACGGATGCTTTCGTTGTGGATCTTGATAGGAGGAACCTCTGGAACGGGAAGAGCATCGACGGTAATCGGATGACAGCGGAAGAGAGGGCGGTGTGGAAGCTTGCGCAGCATAAGTTTCACAAGTTGCGGAAGGGGCGAGCGCGGGAGAAACACCGAACAGTTGAACTGGGTCTGCCGGCTCTGACCAAAAAACAATTGAAAAGTCTGCAGCGTACAAAGGAAAAGAAACGAGAACGGAAGTTGAAGTCTCGCTTTGTTCAGCAAGTGCCTGCTACAAATACCCAAGCATCTGCTTCCGCCATGTATGCGCAAGATTTTCCACGAAACGCGAACCCAAGTCAAAATAGGCCCGGCCTCCGCCGAAGTAAGACAAAAACGAGATTGCTTTGTTAGCTGAGTCTGTTTACAAATTTTGTTTTCCTTGCATGAAAAAAACAAAGAAATTACATAGCTCATTGATGTACAGAACTTTGTTATTACGTAATACAGTGAAATCTCATAACGAGAACGAAACGTCCGGGATTCTATTGTCTGCAAACGTACGCGTATATGATGAGCAATGCCTTTGGGACAAAATTTGACTGGATATAGCAAAACTGCACTTGTGAATTTCTGACAGTAAAAATAAAAATAGAGATTTCCAAACATCAGAAAGGCCCTGTAACAAGCTTTAATTTGATGACTTTTTCTAAAAAATCTCACAATAAATGGCAAAGATAGGACTGTTTCAACTTTACAAACATAAGACTTTTATATACATACATTATGTAAACTTAAAATGCCCATTTCCTCAAAACGAACGGTATTCATGTTTTGAGGAAATGGGCATTTTAAGTTTACATAATGTATGTATATAAAAGTCTTATGTTTGTAAAGTAGAAACAGTCCTATCTTTGCCATTTACATGTATTGTCAGAATTTTTAGAAAAAGTCATGAAATTAAAGCTTATTACAGGGCCTTTCTGATGTTTGAAAATCTCTATTTTCATTTTTACCGTCAGATGTGGCACCTCAACGCTCCTACAGAGGCTTCTTCCTCGATGAGGAATTGCTTCTATCGGAGCAGAATCCACAAGGTAGTCAAGTCGAAGCTGGATCAACCTTGCAGCGTCCAGAGGCCAAGCCAAAGGGTACAACTCAACCGTGTCCTCCTACAGCCCCCCAGACGAGGTCTGTCAATAGTGAGAAACTTGCGCTCGCCGAGAGCGTGCGGAATTGGTCCAATTGGCGAAAGTCTGGGTTTTATAACACCTTCATCAAAGATCTGAGTAATAGGAACCTTTTGGACGGCAATGGGATTACAAACATGAACCAACTCACGGAAGGAGAAAAGAAGTTGTGGAAGTTCGCTGAGACTCAGTTCCACACGCAGAAGAAGAGGAAGCAAATTCAACCTCCTGCACAAGGTAGTCAAGTCGAAGCAAGATCAACCTTGCAGCTTCCAGAGGCCAAGCCAAAGGGTACAACTCAACCGTGTCCTCCTGCAGCCCCCCAGATGAGGTCCCTCAAAAGTGATGAGCTTGCCCTCGTCGAGAGCGTGCAGAATTGGTCCAATTGGCGAAAGTCTGGGTTTTATAACACTTTCATCAAAGATCTGAATAACAGGAACCTTTTGGACGACAATGGAATTACAAACATGAACCAACTGACGGAAGGAGAAAAGAAGTTGTGGAAGTTCGCGGAGACTCAGTACCACACGCAGAAGAAGAGGAAGCCAATTCAACCTCCTGCACTCAACTCGACTCAAAGGCAACCTTCTGCACTCAACTCGACTCAAAGGCAACCTTCTGCACTCAACTCGACTCAAAGGCAACCTTCTGCACTCAACTCGACTCAAAGGCAACCTCCTGCACTCAACTCGACTAAAGGGCAACCCCCAACAAATCCCACCAGGGACTCATTCGCCAGTCGGTATTTGGCCATGTCCAAGAAAGAGCGCAAGTTACATCAGGATCAATGGAACCAGTATACGGATGCTTTCGTTGTGGATCTTGATAGGAGGAACCTCTGGAACGGGAAGAGCATCGACAGTAATCGGACGACGGCGGAGGAGAGGGCGGTGTGGAAGCTTGCGCAGTACAAGTTTCACAAGTTGCGGAAGGGGCGAGCGGCGGAGGAACTCCGACAGCGTCAAGTGGAACTGGGTTTGCCAGATCTGCCAGCTCTGACCAAAAAACAATTGAAGAGTCAGCGGCGTATACAGGAAAGGAATGCAAAGAAACTAGAACGAGAAAAGGCCCAATTTGACTTGGGTGTCCGTCGAAGTACGAGGGACAGAAAACCTAGTAGTGTTCAGCAAAAACGAGATTGCTTTGTTAGCTGAGTCTGTTTACAAATTCTGTTTTCCTTGAATGAAAAAAAGACATTATACAGTAAAATCTCATAACGAGTACACTGCCCCTTGGGGCCCCTTGAATATACCAACATGTAGTTATATCAGATTTCTTGTTGTATTATGGCATACAATTAAACAAATATATAGAACCTGGAACTGTGAAATGACCTTGTTACAACGGAGCTTGTCGCTTCCACTGTACAGTCAAACCTGCTTGAGCAACCACCTGTTTATAAAGACTGTAATTTCCTGTTTCCTTTCAATGCAGCCCCCCAGATGATGCATTTTTGCATGTTAATTAACCTTTCTATAAAGACTACTTGCTCATAAAGGCCACTATTACTACATATTATCTCCTTTCAGTGGTTTGACTATCGGAATTGGTGTAACAAGAGTTAAAGGGGACCACCAGGCAAAGGACAACACATTATTATATGTTTTGGTACCGTTTTGTGATATCAAATAGATACCCAACATTTTGCAAAGGGTTGTGTAATTCATAAACAAAGCAATTAATTTCCACCACTTACGGAACCACTGCTATTTCCTGGTTCCATACGGGCCAAGCATTTGCGAGTGCGCCAATACTTTCATGCGTACGTCAATAGATTCCCGGATGATTAATTCGGTCTGCACAGTGCGCTCTGGCTCTGCACGCATATAGTCTACGCAATTCAGACCACATGAACGCATGGTTGAGAATGGTGATGCGTTTTCCAATTATATATTTTTTTCTGAAAACATATTTTTGTGAACTTGTTGAAGGAATGGAATACTAAAGATGGTACCTTTCTATAATAAGAATATTATCTTTGGGTGGTGGTACCCTTTAAGTATTAAGCAGTGCCTTCAGTTTAAAGGAATTTGTGTATGATGAGCCATGCCTTTTGGACAAAATTTGACTGGATATAGCGAAACTGCACTTGTCGGTATTCATGTTTTGAAGAAATGGGCATTATAAGTTCACGTACTGTACATAAAACACTTGTGGTTGTAAAATTTAAACAGTCATATCTTTGCCATTTATTGTCAGATTTTGTAGAAAAGGGCATCAAATTAAAGCTTGTAATGGGGCCTTTCTGATGGTTTGGAAATCTCCATTTAGATTTTTACCATCAAGTGCAGGATGTTGCTATATATCCGGTCACAACATTAATGTCATTTCTTTCTTCCTGTATTGCGCAGTGCCTACAATTAAGAAAAAACAAATTGGAGCACAATATTTATTGAGTATACGTCACGTTCAATTTAGAAAGAAGTTTGGACAATATTATAAGCATTACATCTACTTCCAAAACATGGATTTTATTGACTAAATGCAGGGAAATAATACTTATGTCTAATTAAATCCAACAAAACTTTGTCTTGCATGATGTTTAACACTGTTCATTTGCTAAACGTGTACTGTGTACACTTTATTTTGACTAAAGAACATCTTATTATATTTTAATATAATTTCGTAAATGTGTACCCAAATTGCTTGGTTTCATTCTACAAAATTGTGTTTGTACATGAAATTGTATGCCGTACATTATGTGACCTTACACCACAAAACGACCGATATGTCGCGTTGGTAGTTTGTCTGTTATTAGCTGAAATGAAGGTATCTTTATCTACCTACTGTGAATGTTGAGCATCAGAAATCATGTTTAAATATGATTTTTCATTTGATGCGGCCCGTTTTCTTCCTAATTACTTCAGCCATGTTCTCAATCTTTAGCGCTCATTTTGAGAGTGGTCTGCTTAGTCCAAACATGACAAATGATATACCCTTTTAAAGGTAATGACTCCTGCTTTTATGTCATTTGAAAATCAGCATAATCATTTTTCCCAACTTATTGGTCGTTTTGTGGTGTAAGGCCACATATATTTCAGATGTACAGTATATGGCATTTTCTTTTTATACAAGACAATAATCTCGCAACTTAAATCTTGGCTTGCATAAGGTAGACAGTATCTTTAAATGGGTTCACTTCCAAATACTGAAATTGAATGAAAATGTATTTATTTATTACAGTGAAACCTCATTATAACGACCACTTTGGGCCCATTGAATTTGACTCGTTTTATCAGATATCTTGTATCAAGGCTAACAAATAATGAAATACGTAGAACCTTGGCCTGTGAAGTTACCTCGCTATATCAGGTACCTCGTTATAACAGAGCGTGTTATAAAGAGGTTCCACTGTATATCTTTGCAGACGACTCGTTTAAACAAAATGCTCACATCGTTTTGGTAAAGGAGATATGCTTCTGTTCTTAGTTTGTTAAGCATTGTTGTTCGTTTTTCATAATTATATTCTACAGTCTTGTCTGTATTAATCATAACTGTAAGAAATTCACAAAAATTATGAAAAGATTACTGCTTCAATGTTCAAAAGATGGGAAGAAAAACACTTACCTATCACCCTAATTTGTTACACTATAGTTCATTGGAATACGAATACTCTAATGAAAGGATACGTAGCTTCAATGACATAGCTTTTGGTGATTGTATCATGTTAAGCACATGTTTATTATTTTATGTCTATAGTTTACCCAATGTTTATTTGTTTTCTACATGTATTACAATTATTTGTTTCAAGACCCGGAATAGTATTGAAAGAAACTTCATATGATCCATATGATATATTGCTACTCAAGTAAGAAGCATGGGTAGCAAAACTATTGAAAGTTATAATATCTGTTAATGTGATGTCTCAGATTGACAAAATAAATGATCACAGAGACATTTGAAATAAAATCTTGTAAGGTTGTCACTATATTCTAGTTGTCCATATTTGTAAATATATTCACACCAATTTTAGACAAAATGTAATACAAATACAAAGTCAGACAGACCTGGGTGTTTCACAGTGATCCTAAGTTGGACTTAGAAATTATGGTAAGCCATTTGTAGCCTTCGGAGTAAAATATATTCAAAAGCAAAATGCAAGTATTTTAGCCTTTTCATCAATGTCCTTGATAATAGAAAATATTAATCAACATTTTATGCAAAATGTTTTCAAAGAAACTAATTGCTAATTTCCATAATGTTAAAGTCTGACTTTGAGTTAAGTGCAACTTAGGATCTTTGTGAAACGCCCCCCAGCACTTAAAATGAAACGGTCACTTTATGCAGATGTTTCAACATAAAAATAGAATAATCAAAATAAAAAGATGTATGCAAGCATAATTAGCATACAGCGTGCACAGGTACAGTTTAAAAAAACGGTAGAAACATAAGGGCTACATTTTTCACGAAATAAAGTAATACATAAAGTATGCCCCCTTCCCCCCCCCCCCCCCCCCCCCCCCCCCCCCCCATCAGTTTGACCACACTAAGCCACTGCACAAACATACAGCAATTCATGAGATATTACATTTACATTGACATTTAAGAACGAATTAATTACATTAAAAAAGTAATATACATTTTGCAAACACTGTAATTTACTATACTACACAAACAAAATGAAATACCACCCCTCATCCCCCGATTACACCAAACATTTTATGGTCTGTTTTGGTTTTGTTTGGACCAAGTCACTTTCCCTCACAAGAAGAATTTCCATTAATCAATCAAATAAATCAAGTCGTTTTCTGATTTCCTGAATAAGTAGCAGCATTTGGGGGAAACGGTCAAAATCAGAAAACAAAATTATGACCGTTTATTCGAATTAGGCAAAATCATGGTCGACTTGCCAGCCTAGCAAGTTTGAATTGGGATGTTAGATGCAATAATTATTTCAATCACATTTTGCTCTCAAAGTATCATAATGAATGCTTATACACACATTTGTGTATACATTATACTACTAATAATAGATATTTTGTAAAGCGCAAATTGCAATAGAGCCGGGCCGATTAAGCGCTTGTTACCGTGTTTACATTCAAACAAAAGTAACAAACTGAATGACAAGGGAGATATTTAAGTAAACAATTAACAATCACATGAAAGCGAATCGCAGAAGGGTTTTCAACCTTCATGGACTTAAAAATATGATCATAATTATCAGAAGTACGAATATCGATGGGTGGATTGTTCAAAAGTGAAGTAACAGCATTGTCGGGAGCATTTGTAACACAGTCATGATACGTAAGTGCTGAGTATAATTGGCGCTCTTATTATTCTCCTCTTAAGTTCATCGCCGTGATTAATAATTTTGTTTCAAACACTTTAATAGCTCAGATACAACACTTTCAGTAGCCCCTGCACCCCTTTGAATGACTTACAGGCTTACAATATGTTGACGTTGTTACAAAACGTGTGCACATGTACCATGCTTATAGTGCTACCACGTGACACAATATAACCACCAATTCGCGGCGCCGAAATTATATAGGCGCCAATTGGCCGCAAACTCTGAGTTTTACCAGAACGCTTTTACTAGATGTTGCCCTCTGTCGTCAGAAACAATATGAAGACATCAAATGCGGGTCTCTAGAAAAGTATGTGTCGTAATAGAGTTTGCTCCAATGGATTGGCCCCTTGGGATGTTTGTTTGTTTGTTTGTTTGTTTGGTTGCTCGATTGTTTATTTTTCTGTTTTAACAAAATGGAAATATCGCATTATTTCAAACCAGTCTTGTAATATGGTTCATTCGACTAAAATAGCAATAGCGGCATTTACAACAAAAAAAAAAAAAAATACTACCTACATGATTGTATAAATTACCTGATAAAGAAACACTATTCATCAGAATATAATGTTTAAAAAATATCAGTTCATGTAGGTCTATTAATTTGTTGAGTGACTTGACCAAAAGTGTCATTAATTGCTGGTTTACTTAACAGGGGGCACACCCTTATGTAAGTCTTTATTTTTTCAAAAATGTTCACCTTACGTCTTTTTGTTTTTGTCAAATTATTGGGGAGCACTGGGGTGTATGGCAGGATAGTTGAGTTTGGGTATAGAGGGGGCTGCACGAAATCATGTTTTGTGAGGAAACGAAAAACTGCACATCAAATTTGAAAGAGTATACAATTTTAATGACAGAATAAACTGTATTTGATCAAAATCGGTTCAGAAACAGCTGAAATATCAATAATGATCGGAATGAATCTGAGGCCCCAGGTTTATTCGATGAAATTCTTACACTTTTTCAAAACATTTCAAAAGAGGTTTTTAAATAGTTGTTGATGATCTTTCTATTTAATCATTATTTTAACAAAACATCACATGCACAATTTGTTTTATTCAAAAAAGTAGAAACCAATGAGTTTTTAGAGAGCGCGGCTCTTTTTGAATGATAACATGCTTTTTACTTGGTCGTTTGTAATTTTGTATACCTTTCGAGCATGGTGGAGTTATAACTATTAGTTTATAATGTAATGGTGCAAGTTTTGGTTCCTAACATTCAGTTTGACCAAAACTGTACTCTCTTTATCAAAACTCAACTATAGACCTGCATACAGCATTTTCTCAAAATATTAGAATACCATAATACTACCTGATACATGAATGTATAATGTAACAATCATGTTAAACAAACATTCGGAACTTTTCGTCAATGTAAATATTTCTTACATAATATCAGTAACTCATGTAGGCCTATTGATTAGTTTAGTAAAATACTAATGACAATAGGATTCAAACATAAAAGAAACTGACTAGAAATAGTTTGTTAAATGATTGAAAATGAGTAAAGAAAAATAATAGGCTTCGCCGGGAATCGAACCCGAGAGCTCCGGATTGCTAGACTTTATTAAATAGGACATTAGGACATAACAATATATGACCAAAAGTCTGATTCATCGCTGCTTTACTTACTCACTTCTATCTTTTTGAATTATAATAATGTTCACATAGTAATAATATTGATTAAAGAAAAATAGGCTTCGCCGGGAATCGAACCAGAGACCTCCGGATTGCTATAATATAGACTTTTATAGGACATATTATGAACAAAAGCTTTACTTGCATGCACGCTTCTATCTTTAGTGTTTTGAATTAGAATAATGTTCACATTGTAATTATATTGATTTAAGTATAGGTATCTATCGAATTATGATTGATTGATTAGTTGATTGATTGATTGAACGTGGTTTATTGAATACAAAGAACATAGCAGCTAGACATCGGAATTGTGTACAATTTTTGAAAAAAATCATTAAAACAAATTTATATAAAGTACAAAAAGCTCGGAAATAATATCGCTAATGATATTCGTTTGTCTCGCAATGTATGGTCAAACTAGGAATCTAAACGATCATGACGTTTCTTATGCTACTGCAATACTTTGTCAAATGATAATATCGAATGTAGACACTCGGCTTTTATGCTCTACCGTGGCTCCCAACATCACAATCTCGCATGAGCGATTGCGTTACAAAAAGCTCGTTAGAGAAAAAACGCATTATTACGTCTACTTAAAATGATCAACTAGGATGGCGTAATCAACGAGGAAAAAAAAGAAGAAGCTTAAATAAAATATTCTATGCATAGTAATCATAAAAGCAAAATTAATCAAAATATGGGATACAAAAAAATAACTAAATTAAGACATAATGTAGCGTAAGTTCTATTGCAAATAATGTTGTATATCATGTGATCTCCATATCGATTGTTTAATATATCTATGTATCTGCCTGTCTGTCTATCAATCTATCTATATATCTATCTATCTATCTATCTATCTATCTATCTATCTATCTATCTATCTATCTATCTTATCTATCTATCTATCTATCTATCTATCTCTCTATCTCTATATATCTATCTATCTATCTAAAACAACGAAATTCAATAAGATACTCCGTGGAAACAATTTTAAGGTGATATTTCGGCCATAGGCCTTTGTCAAACTGACAAATTTTAATTCATAATTACATCAACAAAAACAAAAAGCGTCTCCAAGGACGCCAAATTGTTATGCCAAATTGGACGCCAAATTGTTATCTATCTATCATAACTATCTGTCTATCTTATATCTATATGTATATCTAAATATATATTATAATTATCTACCTATCTATCTATCTATATAATATATATCTATTAAAAAAACTTTACCATGGAATTATAGCGTTTTTTAAAGTTTGTTTTGTTGACTTTTTATATATATATTTCACCGACGAAGACTTTTAAAGTTATATTTATTTATATCTATATAATATATAAAAATATCTATCTATCTATCTATAACTATCAATCTTTATCTATCTATCTGGATTATATATATCTATCTATATATCTGCTATCTATCTATCTATCTATCTATCTATCTAGCTATCTATCTATCTATCTATCTATATATCTATATATTTATATATCTACTAGTCTGATGTTGGAGTCTCAGCCTAAAGCCTGTGCCAATTATGCCAACATTTCACTAATTGTTGCCAGTTGTCGAGAGTGAGACTATCGGATTGAGG
Source organism: Echinarachnius parma (assembly GCA_037951105.1). NCBI lineage: Eukaryota > Metazoa > Echinodermata > Echinoidea > Clypeasteroida > Echinarachniidae > Echinarachnius > Echinarachnius parma. The sequence goes on along the minus strand of JBAMJV010006886.1, from coordinate 12,945 downwards.
AAATAACTCTTTTATTCTACACTAATGAGCAAATGAGAAGACTATGTAACATAATGTTACAACACCTTTCTATATTTAGCTTTATGAGAACAAATAAACTACATTTTAGAGCCATATACATCGATATGAAGAAGGAAATAAGAGGAAATTGAATCGAAGAGATTAAAAATATAAAGAGAACATCAGAAAGGAATATGCATATCGGTTCTGCCCATCGACAATCAAGGTCGAACGCGATCGTGAGAAATTCATGAATAATAACGTGACTCAACTGAAAAGGGGAAAAAAAACCCGAACCACCACCAAACTTGTTTACTCCAATACAACAAAAGCTCTTTTAGAGTTGTTTTCGTCAGTGGTAGCAGAGCCCGAAAAAAAGAGAATCCAGCGCGAGACTTTGCTATTGTGGTGCGATTAGGAGCCATGCCTCAGCGGCTTACACGGGGAGTAGTGTACAGGAGAAGATGGCCGATGGACGGAGCACACTTTTAGAGTGCTCCGTGAAAATACGGCAAGGGAGAAAGGTGGGTTACTTTCCTATCGTTAAATGTCGCCAATCGTGATTTACAAGAGTGGATCTAACACGGTATCTACTTTTTTTCTCTTCCTTTGCAGTGGAAATCGAGATGGTGTGTGATGACCAGGCAGAGTCCGGTGTCGGGTAAGTTCGATCAATCAATCTTGAACAAGTTGTTTTTCTGGTACCGGCTGTTGGCGACTCCACTTTTCTACGGGGTAAATCCGCTATTGTACTGGAGCTGTGTACAGTGTGTATGTGTGTGTGTATTTAAAATACTACTATTAGTGGTCGTTTATTTCTTATAATTATCTTCCATTTATAATTTGAGATGTTTCATTTTTAAATAACTTGTCATTGTATTGAATGTATACATGGTCTAAATTGTATGTGAGTGAGTGGATATGTATTCTAGGATGTTAATGAATTTTGTGATGCAGTGTGTATGTGAATGTGTGTGGTACTAAACACAATATAAATACATACATTATACTTTTTGTGAATTAATACAGTGTTGTTTTTTTCTTCTTCAAAATTGGTTTATGTACATTATTAAGCCCAATGTATTATTTATAATTCATAATTCTGTATTTCTAAATTTCTAAAAGAAGGGTGTTGTCACATATTATGATGAATAATCAAATCTTCATGAAATTATTTTTGTCATACTCTCCCAATCTCCTGGTTGGTTTTGTTTTTATAACCTGTTACATTTATAAAATACAGGCTCACATTGTATTTTAATTGACCATGTTTTGTTTAAATTAGTTGTTTTCCCTTATATTATATTATTAGAACTTTTTAATTGATTTATATTCAAAGCTTTAGTGAAATTGTCGGATGTGTCCACATATTATAATGACTAAACGAACGGATGATCTATGCAATTGCATGGAGCATCTGTTCTTTTTGCATCCGTTCTTTTAGTCATGCTGTGGGCACATCTTGGTTGAAAATGCCGATCTATCAGCCTTCATGTATATAATTTGTCTACAGAATTATTGTTGTATTATGATAATTCACATTGTACGAAGAAATGTTTGATGGGTGATCACATACCGGTCGAGTAATCTGGAGGTCTCTGGGTTTGCTCATTTTCATTCATTTATTGCATAATTGGTCAGTTTCCTTTATGTTTGAATTTAAGAATGTATGTTTAAATCACATAACAATGACATAGTATTTATAATTTTAAAATATCTTTTAAAAATGATAAAAAGATCAATAAGTTTACACCAGGTACTGACGAGCCTGTATGATCATACAAGGAGTTGTTAAATGTATCATTCAGATAATTTTCATGTTGTTTACATCATTAGATGCATGCTTGTACTAGCCAGCAGCCTGTACTATCAATGAGACAACTACTTGATACTTAAGGCAAACAAAGTCTTAGTTAACATCATTAGACATCAATGTAGAGGTATTTGAACGGAAATAGAACAGTTATCTTGTTTTTGTCATTCATCTGACCTTCATGAGAGATGTTCCTAGAAGATAAACATATTGTTCCAGTTCTAGTTTCCAGAAATTGCAAAAAAAAACATTTCTTGTCAATACTTGTTTGTACCCTTAAAGAGATATAGTAAGCAAATAATTACCGTTGGTGAAGGTGATGGGACAAACTATCACGTCCGAGGCGATCTGGATGTAGCTATCTTTCCGAAGCGAAGCTGAGGAAAGATAGCGTATACATTCAGATCGCCGAGGAAGTGATAGTTTGCCATCGCCTGAAACCAAAAGGTGATTATTTGCTTTATATTCCTCATCTTCTAGATCTTCTAGATCTAGTACTAGTCTACTTTTACTGTGTTACTAGGTTTGATCTACTTACCAATATGTTATTCCATGACAATTCCATAACAGTTCAACATGCAAATTCTTTTCACCCCTGTTCGCACAATTGGTCATAATGTCGATGAAATTGAAAACTTTACGTTGTAGTCCACAAGGAGAGTCCTGGACCTGGTCTATAGACTAGACTGTCTTGAATCGTGTTCATGCCGGTTTCACTGACAGGCCGTTTTACATTGGCTTTCCCCTCTTCCTTGAGTTTCCGAAGAACAGTTTTGAACACTCGACCAGGTTTCGCAAAGTTGGTATCCTTGATAATGTCTATGTCTCGCAAATTCAAAAAATGTCTCTGCAGACCACATACCTCAAAGCTTGTAGAGATTTCTTACTGTATGACTCACCATTTCGCGATTTCACACCAGCATACAATCTCCCCAACACTTGGTCTAGCGATTTCAAGTCCATGTCAGACAGTTTGTCAAAATGTATGATTCCCGCATCGCAATAATCTTGGAACACTTTCAGGCTGAACTTAAGTTGTCGCTTTGTATTTTTACTTTCACTCTCCAGTAAAAACGTGTCCATTTCATCCTCATCCAAAAGCTCAAACCTTATGTTTGTGGCCGCCATTTTAGTAGAGTACACAGAACGAGTATGCAAACAGTGTATGTACGATACTACAACAGGGGCGTCGATCTGTTCGGAAAACACAATGCAATTGTTCACAAACAATGCTCGCCCCGGCCAATGCATTGTGTTTTCCGAACAGCTGATCGACGCCTCTGATGTACAGTGCATAGTGTATGCAGTGTACTACACGTATACCGTATGCACAACGAATACAATTAAATTTGTAATTCGCGCGCATAGAGTTATCGCGCCACTTATTGGTATTCAATTCAATGCAACCGCGGAGTGTAGATAGTACTTTTTATCTAGTGAGTGCAACGCACTTTCACCCAAGATATCTACAGAGTGTAACGATGGGCGAAACTATATTTCATCACGTGATTAACTTTTGACCAATCGTAGAGCAAGATTCTTAGTATGTGGAATATAATAAACATTGTCCACATCCTCAAAACTTACTACTTAGAACTATACAGTAGTTTTCTCATACCTTGTTGTATTTGTATTACCAATAGAAGCATACATACATGTAGATGCAGGTTTCAGATTTTTGAATTTCCTTTTGTTAAAAAGTGTACAGATTTGTAATTATCCACTGGAATGTTATAACTGTACAAACTCAGTGCAATGAGGTTGCGAATATAAAGTTGCATTTTCGCTCATTACTCGGCCATATATAACATTCATTTATGAAATTTTCACACGTTACTCAGTAGACATCAGATCACAAACATAAAAATGTTGATCAAACCATTCGGTTTTGCACAAGTCACATCCAAGTTACGAGATCCCTTTAAGATCAACATATTGTTCCAGTTCTAGTTTCCAGAAACTGCAAGTAACATTTCTTGGCAATACTTGTTTTCACCCTAAACTAAAATGGGAAGACACTAATTTGGAAGGTTGGACTAGGGTTCCGTTTCGTTAGCGTAGTGTGTTGTACAAATTGAGATATAATGCTGAATTAATTAGTACATACTGGGTCTAAACGATACAATTATTGACATAATTTACTTTGTAAGGCTGTAGAATGGAGGATCAATTAACATATTATTGTAACAATATTAGTGAAGGGTACATATATGAAGTTCCCCCCCCCCTCCCCCCCCCCCCCCATTTCTTGGATCATAATTATAGTCAACTCAAGATTGTTACAAAACAAAAATCTTCACAAAGGTTTACTTGGGTGTCAAAACGAAGAGCAGTTTACTTTAATAAATGTGTCCCTATTAGATGTGCACTTGTATAGTTTTTACATTGACAGGTGGTCTTTATTTATAAACAGGGTTCACTAGAGCATGTTTAAAAGGACATCTATCTTAATAGTAAATATATTAACTCATTGCGGATATAGTATCAAAATAATATCGCTAGTGATATCTCATCTTGTTTGAAACGAAAAAGAAGTAATCAATCAATTAGAATTAGTAAATGATTATGTGTACAAATGTATATGTGCTACAGTATTAAAGATATATACCTCTATTTAACCCATGGACTATCTTCTAACGGGGGTCCATAACAGAAATTAACCTTTTTATCTTTTTTATGTTTTTTATGTGGCCCATAACCTTTTAAACTACACTTGCTTACCTCTTACCTAACAAGTTAAGCAAGCAACATTTAACATTATTTACTGAAAATGTTGACCCTGAAGCTTAGTATTTTTATGGCATGTATGGCACTTGTACTTTGTTAATTAATACATGTAGATCTAAAAACAATTCTAAATGATAGCATTTAACGAGTGCATCACAATTTGATGCTTTGTCATCATGACTAAGACATTTTAGTTAAGTTAGATATTACAATTTAGATATTTGTAACATGAGCGACCACAAATATTTAAGGATTTATTTATTAATGACCTTATTAGGCAATTAACATTATGGTTAATTGTTTATTTGAATTGAAATTGCGGATTGATTGTTTATTTGATTGAAGGTAATGGATCGAACTGTGTAATCACTAATCAGAAATTATATATAAACATGTTTTGTTTCAAATATTCAAATGGTGTACCCCACAAATTTTGTTGACCCTTGGCTGTAATAATGATAACCTCTAAGCGCACCGCAACAATATCAATGGAATGTTGTGATAAACAACTTAATATTTGTACTTTTTAATTGCATTGTCAAGACTTGTTTACTACCAAAAATATTTGTACAACCATGTGCATTATAAGTCACCTACAGGCATCTAGTGAATGAATAATTACGAATAACGGTAACCTAATTATCACATTCCAGGCATAGTTCTGTCATTCAGTTTAATTAAAGGGATCAAGTAACTTTGAATCTAAACCAAACTCTCTTGCAACTCGAAAGGTTTTTTATATCAATGATGTTTTCCCTCTATACATAGAGTTAATAAAAACCATTTTGTTTTCATATTTCCTCTTATTTGTTAGGATATTTATGATTTAATTTGAAGACAAAAATATAGTGCTCTGAAATGAACATTTCAACAGTGTACAGTACAAACCTATGCAAATGAGCTAGCAGATGATAATTAGGTAGCTAACAGAACATACTTTGCTCTTTTGCTCATATTTGCTCTTTTAGTTGGCCATAATCGCCATTTGACATACTGTATTTCCTTTATAAAACATGAAATGTCTGCACATCACACAGTGGGCACATCAGTGTACAGATAAATACACATTTTCTCAACCCCTAAATGTTAATTTTTTAACGTGACGTCATAATTACAAACTCCCTTTAAGGACTGCAGATTTATCTTTGACTTGGTGATCGTTCATCATGATTAAAATATGCATGTATGGAGATGAGTAGACCTGATTATAATGCTCTGTTTATTTTTGAGTTTCACAGTTTGAACAAATTTGAAATCACGAATAGTGAATATATAACTTTTTCCAACATGAAGGTGATATTAAATGAGTAGTTTTGATCATGTTCATCTTTATTTCATGTAAAAAACCTTCATGTAGGTTGTTTACAAAAATACAAATTATGATTGTTTAGAAGCGTCATGACAACTTGACATGTTTAGTTCGCTTGGTTGCCTGACTTTCATCTGCTGTAATTGTTTACAACACCTCACAAATTAGAGGACAAACTGATAAAAGTTAAATAAGCTTTCCCAACAAACAAATTCTTATCAGGTTTTCATCTAATTCATCTCCTTATATCTCTCCTCGAAAGAGCTACCTTGCACTTGTTTTTAGAAGATCTTTAGTTAGATTAGAGTTATCATTTATAGATCATACTTGTACTGTAGGGCATTATGAGGTATTTTAAAACATGTTTTTGCCTTTCTCATTTTAAGTAATATTCACACTTAAAAATAATGCAAATTAAAACAAATTTGATTTCAACATTTTTTAAAGCAATGTATGTTAAGGAAAGATATTTGATAACTACGTACAAGTAAAAACAAATAAAATATCTAAACCAATCAAATGTAAAATCAAATATTCATTGGTTTTATACAAGGAAAATAATTTGGGTGTATTTTACATCTATGAATTACAAATTGTAGTGGCTGAGGTCAGGCTTTTTCGTGGAGAATGTTTGTTTTTAAAATGCCTTTTATATGAAGTTGTCAACTATATTAAAACTCTAGTAAGTAGGTTTATAAGAGGCCTTTGAATGAGAAGAGCTTAGAAAACAGATTCTTGGGTAATAGTAACTTTGTCCAAATCAGTGCAAATCATAGTCCTTTGGCTGTATTATTGAGCTTTGATTGTTTTTCTTACTGAGAACCATAAACTAGTGCTGGATAATCATAATTTCCTTCATTATTGATTGCAACATTGCAGAAAATAAGTCCAGTGAACAGATTAGTTTTGTTTCAATGCATAAATTAATTTATCATTTCAGGGGGCTACTTTTTTTAATCCGATGGATATCACAAAAATATTTCACATATACCCTAGATGGTAATTTTAGGGGGCTACCTACTGATTTCAGGGGGCTATTTTGAAAATTATGGGGCAAAATCGCCCTCAACCCCCGTATATATTTCCTACCCTGATTGATTGAGATATGTATGATTGAATTATGTGAAAGTATCCTTCTGGATAATTTCAACTGTGTTCAAAACCTACATGGCATTGAGTGCACATGACAGTTTATAATTGTATTAACCTGTTCCCGACTAGATTTTTGAAATCCATATAGGAGTTAATACAGGACCCACCAGGTTCCTGTAGGCAATGGGTTAACCTGTTCCCTATCAGACTTTGAAATACCTCAAAGTTAATACAGGACCCTTGGGTTCCATAGGCAAGGGGTTAATATCACTCATTTCTCAGCCTTAACAGTATGGCATTTATTTCCAATAGTAAATGTTCACACATAATTTAGTGAACATAGCTCACTGTTATTTATATGGTAATTCCCACCCTATGTACATGTACATCAGTATGTGTATAAAGTGGCCAATCCATAGAAAGCTAGTTACCGACCAATACCTTAAAAAACGGCAGTCATAAAAAATACATGTACAAAACACACAGTTGTTGGCATGTATGTACACAAAGGTGTGTGGTTTTTCTTATGCAGCCATCACTTTGCCCAAACTATGTGTGGGGTAGGCCCGTCATGTTAACAATTAAAAATGGGGGGTGAAGTGAATTGAATCGAACAAAAATGACAGACACAGTGGAATAAGAGGAGAGAGAGAGAGGGGGGAGATTGGGGGGGGGGGGGGGGGGGGGTAGAAATACACATAGTCTTTATGGGGTTACAGTTTAGGCATTTAGCAAATAAGACTAGAGAGGTAGAGAAAAGGGACAGAGAAATAGTAAAGAAAAAGAGAAAGGTAGAGAAGGAGATGGGTATACATGGACAGAATACACATACAGGTAGAATGAGTTTGGGGATCTAAGAATGAATAAGAATACATGCAAATTATTAAGTGAGAATGGGAAAGATTGATAGAGACAGGTAGAGAGAGGGGAACATAGTTAAACCTGTGTATAATGACCACCAAAGGGAAACAGAGGAAAGTGGGCAGTGCTGTAGACAGGTGACCTCTACAGACAGGTTCCACAAAATTGGTTTTTCTCTGTATAGGGGATCAATTTTGGTTGCAGTATTATAGGCTAGTTAGGGTGCTATAGACAGGTGGTCACTATGAGCAGGTTTGACTGTATAATAATGGGGTGTATGCTTCTGAAAAATACTCTGCTACTAGGATCAAATATTTAGGTCCTAAGTTGACTCTCATTTTATTACACAGGCATAGTAGATAAGCAGTTTTCAGCAGTATTTTACATCAATAATGGTATAGAAAGAGAATTGGGGGAACCAAAAGCATTTAGCAAGCATACATAAGAGAAAGAGACAGGCGGAGTTGGGGGGGGGGGGGGGAGGAGAAGCTTAGAAAGGGATAGGGGGAGAGAGAGATAGTGCCACCCTGTTTGTAGAGGTACAATCCAGCCCCATTGGAGTACGAAATCCTGTCCTTTTAGAAAATGAAGTGTATATGCCACAGGCACTTGCACTTTGGGTTTTGTTGTGGAGGGGGTAGAGAATGCGGACAATAACAGACTGCTTCTTTTTTTCCCCCCTCTCTCCTCTCCTCTCTCTTTCTCTCTTGGGCCGGGGCCGAGGGCTCGCCAGCCCATGCGCAGGACCAGCCCTAGTTCCCACTGATCTCTAGAACCATGCTTGGATAAAAACTTTACGGTCGAATGAGGTATGCTCGACTGTGTGCTTCCAGTATGCTTAGTGAAGCATTATATATACGCTAATCTAGTATATTGACATCAGTGAGTTAGAGCCAGTAATTCTAATTACCTTGGTAATTTGGGCTGGGCTGGTTTTTGACCTCCCCAGCCCTCGTCCCCTTTCTAACCCCCCTTTTGGATATATGAAGTAAGTGGAGTGGTTTTCTCTGATTTAAACCCAAAAAAAATTATTTTACAAATACTAATAGTAGGATTCTGCACATCAAAGCGTGCAACCATACGTTTGAATGTATGAATCATTGGTACTATATCCTTACGTGTAGATAACTTTAGACTTCATAATGTATTTTGTGTCTGTACAGGTATTTCTCGTCGTGCAAAGGTATACATGATGTTCTATAAAGCTTCATATCATGGGCTCTGTAACTAGTTTAGGTCGGGGGACTGAGATCTTTTAGTCTGGGGGGTCTATGGAGAATGCATGTCTAACCCGTTGAAGACCCGTTGATTCTTGATGATATCAAAATCAAAAAGTTTCAAAATCTATAAACAAATCCAATATCCTCTTATGTTTGGATGTATGATTTGATTTGATTTGATTTTATTCATTTTACTTTCAACATAATCAAATAATACAAAATTATTATTTAAATAATACATTTTATAAAGAAACACATCAATTGAATACTGAAAATAAACATGTATAACAGATAGATTGATTAACATAATAATACAGTTTGTAATATTAATAATATACATTTTAAGCATCTTTCAAAACAGTAATTGAGAAGAACAACATTATTAACATGTTTTTTTTTAATACTTAAAAGATAACAAAATTATAGTCTATAGCTAAGTATCAACTATTTGTTCCTGGCCTCTGTAAAATGCATTATAAGTCTGCAACTCCTTGCCTTTCAAATCCTGGCTTGCCATGTTTTTATTTACAACTTTGTAAATTAGGATTATTTCTAAAAAGAAACAAGATTTAAACAAAAATCATATTTTTATCAACAAGAAGCTTCATAAATGTATTTTATTTACACTTTGTAAATTAGGATATTTCTACAAGAAACAAAGATTTAAAACAAAAATCATATTTTTATCAACAAGAAGCTTCATAAATGTTATTAGGAAACATAATCTGCATGCATTCACCAATATTTATACTGTGTGTATTTGCTTAATTCCATTGAAAACACATCTCCCATTTGATCATTATTATCATAAATAAATTACAAAAAATAGGAAATCTGCATTGTAATTGTTCAAACAAAACATTGGAAAAAAACATAATTCGCACTTGTGATAACAATTGATATTTGATGTGCCCCTTTGATCATCTTATTATTGCAGTGTTTTTACATTACTATTTTCTTGAGTGTCGTTATTATTGTTAAAGTTCATTAACCAGGACTCTGTACTAATTGTTTTTTGCTTGTGTCCCTGTTGAGGCCAATAGATTTATTCCTTCCAGTTTTGAATGGCCAAAAATTGTCTATTCTTCAAGATCTCACTCTTTAAAAAATAGATGAAGTGACCTGGGCCAGTATTAAATCCATCCTTAGTCAAAAATTTAGCTTAAGTAAGTAATTGAGATTTTTGATTAATTGTGTTAAAATGTTAATGTCAAATTGTCTTCAAATATTATCATTTAGATTTTGTTTTACTGAGTAAAAGTCAAAACGTTGACGTTCTCAGCCTAGACAATGCTAATAAATTTCTTATCTATATGTATGTATGGAAATTGAACACTATCCCAGGTCCTGAGTGCAATAGGTTAAGGCAATTTGATAACAAAAACTCACTTTGTTTTTAATTTCTCAGTGAGTAGCTAATAAGTAAAAATTTAATGGTAAGTGAAGTTTTGTGAAGTATGTGGTCTAATAATGCACACCCAACCATAATGTAGGACATTACGGTATAAATTACAGATCAGACCATATGGACTAATTTATAGCCATGTGTTTATAAAGATATATACTAGGCACATAGACTATAACACAATATAATGTAGAAAACAATTCTTAGTCCCCTTTTTTACCATGAGGACAATCTGGTTTTAGACAAAATAACATTAATTAGACAAATCTTGTTTGTACACAAACTAGCTGCACACCAGATTTTAATTTACCAATTATACTAGATGCACCAAGGATTGATTTTAATATGTATGACATATTTTGAATTAGGTGATTGAAATATTAAGAAACAGATTAAGTCTATTTTCGACTTGAAATTGTGTTAACAGTCCTCATAGTACATGTCTAGTTCTGGATCAAATCATTTACAACCCATTGCATAGGGAACCTGATGGGGATTGCAAAATTCCTATAAGGAACAGGTTTAAATAGTCTAGTTCAAATTATAGCTTTAACCATATTCCAGGCTTGGTAAGTTGGTCACAATAAGGACACACGTGCTGAAGTCCAATATAGATCCGTGCATGTTATTCCTAAACCAAGTAGTCTTATTAAAACAGGTTATGATACTGTTAAATGGATTGAATGGAGCAAGTAAATATATATTTGTCAAAGCATGTCCATATGTTGGTCAAAGGTTATCATAAATAATTCCTGTATCCTCAAACCAAATAAGGAATTACAAGTTTACATTGTACACTGCAGTGACACACCCGCTTGAAATGAATGCAGTAATAGCACAAATTAAGTGTAATGGTATGTGAACAACAAAATAAAGTTTTTTAAAGATACACTCCTCTTTATGCTCGTCCAAATTAAAAAATTGAAGATTTTTGTCCTGATATCAAAGAAAATACCATTGAAGAGTAATACTGATTAGATTAAAACTTGAAAATGCCTTTTATTCAAATTATATTGATTTCAGAGCTCTAAATTAATAAATGACTATTACGACCGTCTGATTAGTCTAGGAACTGCAGACCCTGTTTTGTTTTTGTGCTTGTACATGATAGTTGGCAAAACCAAATATATTACATTTATTCAATCAAAGTGATTTATTGGGATTAGGTGACTTGAGGTGTTAAAAAGTTTAACCAGTCCCCTTTTGACTCAAGTGTTAAAAGGTAAACAGTCCTTTTGGACTCATGTGTTAACAAGGTTAAACAGTCTTTTTGACTCAAGTGTTAAAAAGGTTTAACAGTCTTTTGACTCAAGTGTTAAAAGGTTTAACAGTCCTTTTGACTCAAGTGTTAAAAGGTTTTTTTAACAGTCTTTTGACTCAAGTGTTAAAAAGGTTGTAACAGTCTTTTGACTCAAGTGTTAAAAAGGTTTAACAGTCTTTCGACTCAAGTGTTAAAAAGTTTAACCAGTCTTTTGACATCAAGTGTTAAAAAGGTTAACATGTCTTATTGACTCAAGTGTTAAAAAGGTTTAACAGTCTTTTGACTCAAGTGTTAAAAAGGTTAGAGACCAGTCTTTTGTACTCAAGTGTTAAAAAGGTTAAACAGTCCTTTTGACTCAAGTGTTAAAAAGGTTTAACAGTCTTTTGACTCAAGTGTTAAAAAGGTTAACAGTCCTTTTTGACTTAAGTGTTAAAAAAGGTTTATACATATCCAATGAAACAAAAGAAACTATGTTCAGATAGAAAATGGAATGTTTGACTGAACTTGAACTTGAAGATCTATAGTATGCCAGCGGCGGCGAAAAGAAGGACACTCCTCTTTAAAATATGAGAACAAATACAAACTGATACTTTATTGAGACCAAGGTCAAAGTCTGGGTTGAAGAAACATTTATTATTTAGCTCCCTTAGTTATCCTTGTCACGGGTAAATTGCCCTGCTTACAGTTTTAAATACTATTCAGTTCTATTCTATACTTTTTCATTTATTTTTTCATTATTTATTTACTATAGTAAAGTGATGTAGTATTTGGGTTATTTCAAACGGCTGCATCCTCTCCACCCCCAGAGAGAAGAAAAAAAGAGGAAATTATTGGTTAAAGAGATCTAGTAACTTTGTGTGACATGTGCAAAAACTGATGAAATAATTGGTATAAATGTGTATTGTTGTGATCTGATAACATGTCCACTGAGTGATCTTGAAATCTTATGGTAAATGAGTGCCATATATGATGAGTCATGAAGCGAAAATGCATAAGTGGACATTTCACCAACTCATGGCACTGACTTTGCACACAGTTTAAGTTTTCTCCCATGGAGATTTTCGAATCCAAACAACTTCAATTATATATATCTTTTTATAAAGATAGATGAATTTGGGAAACCAAAATCTGTCCCTATGTCTTCTATTGGAGATACAAATTATACAACAAGTATGTGAGAATAGCTAGAGTTCTAAGTAAATTTTATGAATTCCCATAACCAATTTCCCCAAAGTGATATTGGAAAATTCAATCATT